>NJCR01000164.1:83400-100555 GCA_002234235.1 Fusarium hostae | reverse complement strand
CTTTATAGCGCCTTAAGTACTTAGTTTTAGATTATTTTAAAGAGCCTAAAGTATAAGAAGGATTTTACCTTCTTAATTAGCCTTTAGCATATTTTTTAATTAAAAGGTAATTAATCTAATAGTAATGATGTAAGGTGAGGGATTTATATAATACTTACTTATCTGCAATACTTACTTATTAAATATATTATACTTTCTTTAAACCCTGCCTTTATTTTATGTTTATTTAACTCTCTATTAATTTAAGAACAGCTCTTTAGCAATATTAATTACTCTTATAAATATACTAAAGAGTTACTCTTAATATATAGCTAAGCTTGTAAAGGCAGTAAGAAAAGCTACTTTATTTAACTAAAGAGAATAACCTTCTCTTAAGGCCTTTTTTAAGTCTTTAAGACTTAATAGCTTATTATTAACTTAATTTAAATTAATTAAATTAATTTAATGTCTTTATTTTATATAATTAATTAATTAAATTAAGTTATAATTAAAAATTATTATTTTAATAAAATTAAATCTATATTTTAATAAGAAATTCTTTATAATAATAATTATTATTATATAAATTATATTAAGTTCCTTCTTATTAACTGCCTTTAAGGCAGGCTTAATAGCTAAATTGAGATTATAATTAATTATATAGTAAATATAATTATATAGCTATAAGCTATTTTATAAAGGCATTAAAACAATATAATTATTATATTATTAATAAAAAGGTTTAAAAGTAAAGAGAAAGTTAAATTAAATAATATATTTTAAAAGTTTAATAAATAAATTAAATATAATATTCCTTTAGGCAAGTTAAAGAAAAAAGATTAATTTAATTATTAAAAGGTAATTAATATTTATATTACTTAATTAAAGTAATAATTATATTATTAAGGTAAATAAACTATATTTAATATTAACTTTTATTATAATGGCTTATTATAAAGATCTTACTATTTAACTTATTAATATAAAAGTTAAAAAGCTAAATAACTTTTTTAAAATTAAAAGTAAAGAAAAAATAATAATTAATATTATTATAAAGAACTTTTTATTTAAAAAGAAATTTAACTTTATTAAAATAGCTTATTTTTAATTATAGCTTAATTTAATTATTTAATTATATAAATTTAATATGCCTAGGCAGTATAATATCTTTAGTCTGGATTAACTAAGAGCTATTTAGATTGAAGAGGCTGGAAATGGCCTTAAGGCATATATATTAATATATTCACTATAATCCTATAAGCATAACTAAAGATCCCCCACTCGCATGGGCAGCCACTTCTACCCTGCCTTTACACCACAGCCCCACTATATAATGCAAGAGCCTCTTCGAACTTGGCTTCAACCTTGTCCTTCTCTTCTTCTGCATACCTTCATCATGGCTTCCACCTCACCCATCTCCACGTGCGTGTCATTGCACACCCGACACCACGTGAAAGATACCTGCTGACATTATTTAGTGTCTACGTTCAAAATCTCGAAGAGCGCGTCAATCTTGATGCATTGGTTGATGCTTTAAGAACAATATTCGCAGAGTTCGGCAATGTCGTTGATATCGTGGCGAAGAAGAATCTGCGTGCCAAAGGGCAAGCATTCGTCGTATTTGATAAGCCAGAAAGTGCGCAAGATGCTATCAACGAAATCGACGGTTTTGAGCTTTTCGGCAAGCCCATGAAACTTGCTTTCGCGCGAACGCAGAGCGACAAAACGATCGAACTGAACGGCAACCAAGAAGAGCTCGAGCAACATAAGCGCCATCGACAGGCCGAGAAAGGTAAGACCATTCAGCTTCTCATTTTATTCCGTTGCTAATTTTGACGGGACATACAGATAAACGCAAGGCTCTTGTGTCTGCGGAAGAGCAGAGACAAATCAACAAGCGAGGGTCTGGCTCAGTCAACGACAACCGGCCAGCAAAGGCCGCGAAATCATCAGGCCTCAAGTCCACCAGCGCTGCAGCATCCGGCAGTGTGCTTGACGAGTTCCTCCCCCCCAACAAGATTCTATTCGTCCAGAATTTCCCCGAAGATTATGACATTGAGGCTCTGACCAGTGTCTTCGGCCGATTTGACGGGTTTCGCGAGGTCAGGCTGGTACCTGGTCGTCGTGGTATCGCTTTTGTTGAGTACGAGGCGGAACAGGGCGCCATAACCGCAAAGGAAAACACAGCTGGGTTACACTTGGGAGACAAACCTATCAAAGTTACATACCAGCGACAGTGAAACTGAATGCTAGTATCGATAGAAAGAAGTCCGTCTTTGTTAATTAGTAAGGCAATGGTGTTGGCTGATGGATACTTATTTAATGATAAACACAACACGCATCGAGCTATCTCCCGCACTACAGTTTTGTACTATGACCACCTGTTTGTCACAAACTTTAAACACGGTTCCTGTCTTCTCAAAAAATGACGTCTTCGTCGTCGCCGGCGCCTAGAACATCTGTAGGTGTCGAATCGTCTTTCTGGGACTTGTCTCCGCCCTGCGCGGAGGCTTCCGCCTCACGCCTCGCCTTCATCTCGGCATCTGCTGCAGCAGTGTCTCGCTGTTTCTTGTTCGCAACCTATCATTTGTCAGACGAATTGCCATGAATGGTGTAATGTCAGAGAGCCTGCCTTCTTCAGTCTGTAGAACTCCTCACGATCGAGCTCGTCAAGCTCAGAATTGATGTATTTGATAGTGTTCTCGGTCCTGGGAATGATGACATGCTCAATCGCGTTGACTGGGATGGTAATTAGTATCACAACGAATCTCAACAGTTTGGGCGACTTACCACGCCGATTGACCACTTTGATGACCTCGTCGAGGATGACAAACGCGGTCTGTAGGCTAGCCAGCTCAACCAGCGCCTCAACAGCACGGGCATATGTTTCCCTGCATCGCTGAACCTGCTGTCCTCCTTTGCCTAAGCCCGTCAGACCGAAGTCATTGTTGCCTTCGGTAAGGTAGCTTTCGAAAGCTGGAAGAAGAACACCAGATACGTTGTCTTGTTTCGTACGGACGCGGAATCGAGCAGACTTGGCGGATTCCTGCACTTGGTAGCCAATGTCACCACCAACGGCATATGTCACTTCTGCCAGTGAGAAAGCTGCAATCTGCATTACTCGTCCCATTTTTCGCTTGGCCTCATCGATTCGTCTTGTGATCTCTGTATCATCGGGTATCAGTACGCTGGGGAAATGGTTGGTTTGCATCAAGGGCCTGCCGGGGATATGAACCTCGAAATCGTCTACATTCATGGGTTAGCCGGCTGCAACAATAGGTGGGCAGAGCTGTGGCGATGCACATACTTTGTCAAAGCTTCACTCTTTCTCTTCAATAAACTATGGCCCGTCTCTGCTCCTTTGAGCTTTGCCTTCATGATGCCCAGCGATTGCCGGGTTGGGAAGACGGCCTCACGATCCTAGGTCAACCTCATCAGCATTTCTCACAACTCGTCTAAGGAAAAGGAAAGCTTAGACCTACATTAGCTCCCGACATATCCGATAGGCAATATTTGATGATGCGGGCAGGCTTGGTGTTGCTTGTATGGAAGTGGTGGCTAGAGTTTGAAGCTGTCTCGCTTCAGGCTGTCTCAAGGCAAGGTATGGAGTATCTGGGCTGGGCTCTCGTCGTCACAGGCCAAGGCGCTAATCGCCTGGAAAGTTCTCCGAGACATTTGTTCAGTCAGAGTTGCTGGGCAGCTATCAATGCTATAACGTAAGCAGCAAGGAGTGGATGCCCCACTATTTAACAGTTTAGTGGATCGTTTCTGAACTGTGACGACCCAGGCGTCGCGGGCTTCAGAAAAATACACCAACCTCGCGTTCTCATCTTCTGAACATCGAGCAACCCAGGAGTCCTCTGGTTATCTTCGGTCGAAGCGCACAAGGAGTCAGCAACATTCAGGGGTGTTAGACTGGCACCTTTGGCCAGACTTCGGCCTATACGGGGGATATTGTGGCTTTCGGAGCGACGTCCTTTGACATTTCCAGCTGTCTCGACGATGTACGGTTCACGTTGATTCGACTCAACCGCCACCTTCGCGAAATCCCTTCAGTCATTTACTTGGCGATCTAGAATCCCATAATTACTATGGCTCCGATCGATCACGCTCTGAACGGGGCGCGCAGACAGCCGCAACTACATCTCGTAGTAAGTACACAAACACAATGCGCATCACGTATGGATGCCAAACTGACCTCGAACTCTATTAGTCCAACGAGGATTCCGTTTACGAGCAAGATGTCCTTCGCGACCCTGGTAGTGTGAAGCCCTGGCTGGCATATATTGAGTTTAAAACACATCACGGCACCATACTTGAGCAGACGTACGTGATGGAGCGGGCTTGTGCTCAATTGCCGCGTTCATACAAATTATGGAAACTGGTACGATACAACCCACGGAATAGCATCCCTTCTTTAATGCTCAAGTCTAACATTATCTAGTATCTCTCGTTTCGAGTCCAGCACGTTGCCAAGCTGAATCCAGCATTATTCGCCGCAGAATATCGCAAAGTCAACGCCCTTTTCGAAAAGGCCCTCAATTTACTACATAAGATGCCACGGATATGGGAAATGTACCTCAAATTCCTGACGAAGCAACCGCTTGTTACTCTCGCTCGACGAACATTCGACCGAGCTCTAAGAGCTCTTCCCATATCCCAGCACAATCGTATCTGGGCGTTCTATCGTCCATTCGCGAACTCAGCCGCTGGTGGAACTGCTGTGAAAATCTGGCGACGCTACATGCAAGTGCATCCCGAGGATGCCGAGGATTTTATTGAACTACTTACTCAAACGGGGCTTTACACAGAGGCTGCGCTGAAATTTATAGATGTTCTTAACAACGCCAGGTTCAACAGCAAGCATGGAAAAGGCCATTATGAACTCTGGAGCGAAATGGTAGATCTTATTGTTGAGCACGCCGCCGAAATCGAGACGGGATACGAAACTGGCATTGACGCCGAACGTATAATCCGAAGTGGTATAGCCAGATTTGCCGATCAAAGAGGGAAGCTATGGTCCGGTCTCGCTACTTATTGGACCCGGAGAGGCAGCTTCGAACGGGCTCGGGATGTCTTTGAAGAGGGGATCACCACGGTCATGACAGTGAGAGACTTCACCCTGATCTTCGAGGCTTACACCGAATTTGAGGAGTCTATCATCGGTGCTCTCATGGAGGTTGCGTCTGCAAGGGCCGAGAAGGGAATAGAAGATGAAAACGCGGACTTTGAGCTGGATATCAGAATGATGCGCTTTGAACAACTCATGGACAGACGCCCCTTCCTCTTGAACGACGTCCTGCTACGACAGAATCCAAACAACGTTCCAGAATGGGAAAAGAGAGTCGCCCTTTGGGGCGACAACAAGAAGGAGGTTGCTCAGACGTACACGGATGCGATCGCGGCAATACAGCCGAAACGCGCTGTTGGTGCATTTCATCAGCTCTGGGCCAATTACGCCAAGTTTTATGAACGGGGAGGTGACCTAAGAAACGCTCGAGTCATTATGGAGAAGGCGATCAAGGTACCTTTCAAGTCAGTGGCAGAGCTTGCTGATATGTGGATTGAATGGGCAGAAATGGAATTACGAAATGAGAACTTCGACGACGCCGTCCGGATCATGGCCAAAGCAGTTCAGGCACCCAAGCGGTCCACTGTGGACTATTTCGATGAGACCTTGTCACCACAACAAAGAGTCCACAAGAGTTGGAAACTTTGGAGCTTCTATGTCGATCTCGTTGAAAGCGTGTCTACTTTGGATGAGACCAAAAAGGTTTATGAACGAATCTTTGAGCTCCGAATTGCCACACCTCAGACTGTTGTCAACTATGCCAATTTGCTCGAGGAGCACAAGTATTATGAGGAATCGTTCAAAATCTATGAGCGCGGCTTAGACCTGTTCAGCTATCCCGTTGCTTTTGAACTTTGGAACCTGTATCTCACCAAAGCCGTTGATCGGAAGATCGGGATAGAACGACTTCGCGATCTATTTGAGCAAGCCGTGGAAGATTGCCCCCCAAAATTCGCAAAGACAATCTACCTCATGTATGGCAACTTGGAAGAAGAACGTGGCCTGGCGCGGCATGCAATGCGTATTTACGAGCGGGCCACACGAGCAGTCGCGGATGAAGACCGGGCTGATATGTTCAACTTCTATATCACCAAATCTGCCTCCAATTTCGGCCTGACGTCGACCAGACCAATTTACGAGAGGGCCATCGCTGCTCTTCCTGATGTCGAAGCTAAGGACATGTGCCTCAAGTTTGCGGACATGGAGAAGAGGCTGGGTGAGATTGACCGGGCTCGTGCCATCTATGGCCATGCATCGCAGTTCTGTGACCCTCGCACAAACCCTGACTTCTGGACGAAGTGGGAGCAGTTCGAAGTGCAGCACGGTAACGAAGACACATTCAAAGAGATGTTGCGTATCAAGCGAAGTGTTCAGGCGCAATACAATACGGACGTCAATTTCATTGCATCCCAAGCCCTTGCACGCAGCCAACGTCGTCCTGGAGGGGCGGACGATGCCGACATAACGGATGCCATGGCGGCACTGGAAAGGCAGTCGAGAGCACCGCAGGGATTCGTGGCAGCCAGTACAGGTCCAGTTGGAGGCACGCCAGCTACAACGACAGTCACTTCAAATCCCGATGCCATTGAGATCGATGGCATTGATGAATAACGGAGAGGTCCAGGTGGAATGTCTGATTTATGTTTATTGCATAGTAGGACGTGTTTGTCCCAGATAACTATTCCCTTATTTTCCATATTTAATCTCCCATCTTACAGTTGTGAACTCCGCAATCAATCAAGAAACCAAACTCCTGCTACCTTATCACCCAACATTTGCTCCCGAGGCTTACTTGCTGCCGCTACCCCAGTTCTTTTCAGTCATCTTAGACCAATATTTGTCCTGGTAGTTCCTGTCGACATGACCATCGCGGGATCCGGGCGTGGCATAGATGGATCCCTTGCGTTTTTGGAAACGACTGGGGGGTACCTTTGAAGCATCTATGCATTTCTTAGTTAGTTACCAATACACAATTACTGGGAAGTTATTGTACGTACCCCATTCATCACTCATTCTCCGGTCTTGTGCCGCATCGCTTGCTCTACGATCCTGGGGGGGGGAGCCGACAACAGGCGTTTCATTCAGGGGCTGTGTAGTACCCTCTTGGGTGTTGATGGGTTGCTCCATTGTTCAAGGTCTTTCTGCGTGGTTTGAAGGGGAAAAGCTTTGACAGTAGCGAGAAAGAGAGAAAGAAAGTTTTGAGCTCAAATGTCTTGGGGTATCTTCAATTCTAGGTAGTTGATAAGAAAGAAGACTTAGAAGAGGCCGAGTCGAGATCGTTCGACGACGGGGTGTTTATATACTGCCTTAGGAAGTATCAAATGGATAATGGAGGGTCTAATTACCCCGCAAGGTGAATACCTACCTCTGTTCCGCTTGTAGGCAGTTACATTGGATTGGATGGATATGGGAAGGTTAGACCAGAGTGGTTGTAGATTGACGCTTGCAGTGGCGCATCGGTTGTAGAGATACAGCCAATGCTACGTAGGAGGCAGCCGGGACGTGGCTTAGATTTAGACCATCACGGCCATTGACGTCAGCGTGATGGTCACAATACAAAGGGTTCTTGGTGAGTGGTTGAGGAATACTTCAGGAGGTTGCCGCTATCAAAGAGCTAGCTTGACCACGACGACGAGGGAGTGTAGGATCAGCCAGCCTCCAGCAATGGTCTGAGGCTCTTGATTGGAAACAAAAGTCAAAGGTGGTGGTAGTCGTAACACTATATGGCTAACAGGCAAGCTAGACAAAGGTACCGTGACTATGTCGCTCATCACCTCAAGAAGCTATTTGCCGGGGCTCCAGGTTATCAAGCTGCTAGGTAGCTTTTTGGCAGACACGAACCTATTCGAGGCGTGGTGGTGGTCCTTGATAGAAGGCAATTGGATGAATGTCTCGAGACACCAGCCGTTGGTAGCTCAGCTCGGCAAAGAGCGGACAGACGTAACACGACTTATGCAGCCACGGTGGCAAATAGCCAGGCATGAGGACATGCATAGCATATGTGATGACAACGAGAGTCAAAGATGTTGCTGGCAAAGATACCTATGCTCGATGCATACGGAGCCAATGTTGTTGGCAAGGGTCATATCAAGAGATGGCGAACTTCAACAGTTGGACAAGGTTGCATCGATACATAGCAAATGCTGGGTCAATGGGGGATGTGGAATGTCGCGTGTTGTAGACGGTAGACTGAACTGACTGCTTGGCAGATCTAACGACGATGGGAATCGGATAGCTCGCCTAAGCCAAGAGGCTCTAGGCAACATTAGCTTTACCCCGGCACAAGAGCTGCAAGAGGAGAGGTGCTAGGTTAGTTTGCTGTTAGTTTACTAGATCGGCAAGTTCATGAGCCGACGTGAGCACGGCACGCTAGATCCAAGCCATCAAAGGAGCCTCAAATGGGTGAACTAAAGAATAACGGCTGAGTTGCCAATCAGCAATGGAAGATAAATTGGGAGCGCGTCTGTGCAGGTAATTGGAGTTGGTAGAATAGAGCCCTGTTGAAAGGCTTCAAAGTGCATCAATTTCGACTGTTTGTAAGACGGACCGTAATTCGTAGGCATGTGACTACAACGTCATCTGAGATGTGATGTGGGGTTTCTTTTCATTGGGTTGCACGACGATAAGGGGACTAAGAGGAAACCGCCGACCATCGATCCGTCCTTGAGCTCTATCTAAGGTAGGAATTGGTTCTCTCATTTCGTGTCCAGCTTCCTTCTTTAATTAATCGGTACGAGACAACATTCTTTATGTCTAGACAACGGCAAACACACTCACTCGATCGACTCGATGCGACTCATCATTTTATATGTTCAAAGATCCATCTTCTCTAGCGATTCGCCCGCGGTCGGACATGACACGCACTCGTCAGAATGTCTGAGTATGGTGTTCCAGACGCTCTCAGCTCAGGGCCCGAAATAGACGCCCTTCCAACCACCAACGACGCCAACGGCGATGCACCTGTTTTTCCCTCGCTACAGAACAATGGCGCGGGAAGTCCCTTATCTTCAGAAGCCGCTGGCGGTCGCACGATCGGGGAAGACGACAATGACGACGAGCCCGCTGTAGCGAAGCCATTCATGCGAACAACGAGTCCTGACCCGTCCACACGCGCGTTCCCAGATACCTTCGATGACCGTGTCCCTGACCGCCTGATTTACAAGATGCATAAGTTCAGTCTCTACGAAACAGCCAGTCGGTATTACATTGTCGGTGTCGATGTCAGTGAAAAGCGTTATCGAATCCTCAAGATCGACCGCACCACCGAGGGTGCTGAGCTCAACGTGACAGATGACAAGATTGTTTATAGTTTGAAAGAGATGAACCAGCTACTCGATACAATAGATGACGGGAACCGAGGTACCGGCGGCATCAAGCTTCGTTGCACCACATGGGGCCTCCTTGGCTTTATCAAGTTCACCGGCCCCTACTATATGCTTCTCATTACCAAAAAGAGCACTGTCGCTATGGTCGGAGGCCACTACATATACCAGATTGAGGGTACTGAGCTTGTTCCCCTAACTCCCGCCAAGTTCAAGCCAGACGCCCGCAACACCGAGGAGCAACGATTCCTCGGTATCTTGAACAACCTCGACTTGACTCGTTCTTTCTATTACAGCTATTCTTACGATGTTACCCGTACCTTACAACATAACGTCGTCCGGGAGCGCGATGCTCTCGCCAAGGGAATGCTGCCACCAGACGACGATGATTTCAACTCTATGTTTGTCTGGAACGACTATCTACTACAACCTGCCGTTACTGCTCTTCGGGACCCCTATGACTGGTGTCGTCCAATTATTCATGGGTACATTGATCAAGCGGGTGAGTTCGGCAAATACGACTGGGACTCCTACTTCTATGCTCCGTACTGACGTTTAACAGCTCTATCAATTTACGGCCGTACTGCACATATCACCGTCATCGCAAGGCGCTCGCGCTACTTTGCCGGTGCCCGGTTCTTGAAACGCGGAGCCAACGATCTTGTAGGTGGTTGTTGCTTTCCCTCTTTTGCATCTGGCCCTCGATGCTCGCCCGCTGACACTCCTAGGGTTATGTTGCCAACGATGTCGAGACGGAACAAATCGTAGCCGAGTCACTTACCACGTCGTTTCACGCACCTGGCCCTCAACTATACTGTAGCCCGCAGTACACCTCCTATGTCCAACATAGAGGGAGTATTCCGCTTTACTGGACACAGGACAGCACCGGTGTCACACCCAAACCCCCGATTGAGCTTAATTTGGTTGATCCGTTCTATGGTGCCGCCGCTTTGCACTTCGATAATCTGTTCGAGCGCTACGGTGCGCCAATCTATGTCGTTAACCTGATCAAGTCTAAGGAGCGAACGCCTCGTGAATCAAAACTGCTGGAGGAGTATACGCATGCCATCAACTATCTCAACCAATTCCTGCCTAAGGATAAGAAGATCATTCACAAAGCATGGGACATGAGTCGCGCATCAAAAGTGCGTGGTGGGGATGTTATTGGAAACCTCGAGCTTATCGCAGAGTCGGTTCTCACTACGACAGGCTTCTTCCAAAACGGAGACGGTCTCACGAGCCCCATGACAGCACAGAATGGAGTGGCCAGAACAAACTGCATCGACTGCTTGGACCGTACCAATGCTGCACAGTTTGTCATTGGCAAGAGAGCCCTAGGGCACCAGCTACATGCCCTTGGCATTCTCGAGGATACGTCAGTCGATTACGACACGGATGCTGTCAATTTGTTCACTCACATGTGGCATGACCATGGTGATACCATTGCTGTTCAGTACGGCGGCTCACAGCTGGTCAATACCATGGAAACTTACCGCAAAATCAACCAATGGACGAGTCATTCAAGAGATATGATCGAGAGCTTCAAGCGATACTACAACAACTCTTTCCTAGACAGTCAACGTCAGGAAGCCTATAACTTGTTCCTCGGTAATTACATATTCACTCAAGGCCAACCTATGCTGTGGGACTTGGCAACTGATTACTACCTCCATCATGCCGATCCACGAGATTGGTCCGCCAGGTTGAAGCACGACTACATCAATTGGTATGTTCCGGCTCACTTGCAGAAACGAACAATTCCACCATACGTACCAAGCAAAGACATTGCCCGCGCTCATCCGGTTGAGTTCTTTGATGACTATTGGCTTGAGTATTACAGGCCATCGACTCTCTCTTCTTTTCCCAAAATGTTCGCCTATAAGATGAACTCGACAATCAAGTACATTCCCCTCAAATCTACCCAGGATGGCCGCTACGACCTCAGCCCTTTCCGAGTTCGAACCGATAATGAGGTTGATCATGGTGACAAAAAGAAGTCGAAGAAAGAGGCTCATCCACATGTAAATGTACCAAGTTCGCGAGGACAGGCTGCGGGAACGAATGGGGCATCAGACTCAATTTCGGACCAGTCACCGGCGAAAGGTATCTCGCTCCAGCGTTGGCTGCAACCTGTTCAAGACAAGGGTACACTCGCCAACTCTCTGCGACTGGGTACGAATCAGCCATTGCAGACATCCGAACATAGCCCCAAGACGAAGCCAACAGCTCTGGAGAAATCCAAGGCTGCACAATGGACTTTCACTAAAGCCGTCCATGACTCTCTGAATCCGTCCGTTGCCGAGCAGGAATCCGAAGATTATGAGCGATACATCCGCCATCCTCAAAACCTTCCTCTCGTCATCTCAAGCGACACGCCTGTGGACGTAGATGCGTCCGAGTATCAGGAGTATGTAAGCGGTGACTGGCAAGATGAAGGTTTAATGGTCAAAGGAACTGAAGAAGAGATCGATGTCTACGCCGAGCTGCTCAAGGTGGGAGAAAACCCTCTAACAGTGACTGAGGAAGATGGTTCGAAGAAACGATACAAAGCCTATAGGAAATGGCTGCGTGGGAAGTCTTTCTTCAAGCAACAACCCCTAGACTGAGTTTAAGCAATGGCCGCCCAGCCTTCAAGCCAGAGTTTCGGGGAAAAGATCGGACAGCCGCGGTTCTTGCTTCAAGGCTTCACTCAGCTTCGCGGGACATACAGAGGCGTCCTGAGCCCAGAGTGCCTGTAGAATCCGAGCTGTGTGTACCAACTCTCGTGATAAGGTGTCGATATCTTCTGAAGTCTGAGGTATCTCATGCTCAATCTCCTCAGAGACGTTCAACCAGCATAATGACAAAATTTGGATGACGTTCTCCATATGCTCAACTTCTCGGATACGAGGCCATGCATTAGTAATGATGGCGTTCAGTGTTTGCGTTGCTGCTATCAGGGTCGGAGGATACGAGACTGCAAATGGATCTGTCATGACTGATGACGCCATTGAGAGAAGAGGCTGGCGCAGATGTGTTAACGAAAGCTCGAGGCGTTTTTCGATAGTAGGTGGTTACTTACAGTTAGATGTTTGATTGTATAGATACCCAGACCATTGATTACTACTGTTGCCTTCTGCAACAGAACTTGGACAATGCGAGTGTGCTGAGAAGCATGAAAATAGCCTGCGAATACTCCATCTCTGAGGATCCTGTCAAATAACCGGCGGCGCTCAATGCTGTTAGTATTCCCAGTGGACTCGGTCAGCTTGATAAGCACATCATAAGCCGGTATGAGTATGGTTGTAGATTCATCCTCTGGTGTGACGCTAGGGAGATGAAGCAGGAGCGGGAATGTGACATCTGCAAATACACGGCCTATGCCTGTATTTTGCAATACTTGAGCTGGACATTTGGTCATGAATTCCCTTGCGGTCCTTAAACCTCTGGCCTTGGTCTTGGTAGACTCGTTTTCCACCAGCGCCAACAGGACTGGCAAGAAAAGCGGCCAGTGCTGTTGAATGAGTGACGTCTACCAGCAAGTGTCAGCGCAACCAATCACATTTCAGTCGACAAGACCTTACTGTAGACATGTTTACTGTCCATTTTATTGTAGCCTCTGCCCACGGGGCCTCAGTTCTCCATGGTAGCACTTCAATCACAGGTCGGGACCGATCGTCTATAATGGTATACTGTGAGGGTCGTCCTGAAGCTGTGATTCGAGAGGACGATTTCATAAACAATGGCTTCAAAGACTTCTGTAGCACCGTGTTGATGATAAACTCGATCAGACTCTTGCCCTCAAGTTGTTCAGACAAAAGCTTCGATGCTGTCGTTGCAGCTTCCGCAGTTGTCCATGGATCCTGAGGATCTGTAACAGCTGTGAGCTTCACTAGAGTATCCTGATCCAGAACAAAGTGATGCTTCGAGCACAAGATGCTGAGGCTGGCAACGGCTGCTTCTGTCAGCAGTTCCGAATGTTCTTTGTGCTGTTAGTAAAGCCACAGAAGTAATAGATTTATGCACGTCGCTGTACCTTCAACACTCTTCAATCTTAATGCTTTCTCACTGATGGCTGCCGTAAGCCTCTCCAATTGGCCTTGGTCCAGATTCTTGTCTTCCGAGGATAAGGCATGGTCAACTACAATGAGAACAGATTGGCGAAGGTCCTGGAGTCAGCCCATCGTTAGCTCGTCACCATCTTTCCAAGTCAGACAGCGTCAGAGGCGTACAGGAAAACGCACCGCATCATTGGATTCAACCAAGGGAGATATTACACCTTCAGACTCTGCACGAAAATGTTCTGATTTACCTGAAAGTTTGGGTACTAGTCAATTCGATGCTATGTGAAGCGTACGTTGAGCCAAGTACTTACCCGAGACTTCATGCAGCAGCGCTGTATTTGAAGGACCAAGGAGCCTTTTTACCGCACCAATTACGGTATTGGAGTCAGTGATTGACATTTCGTAGAGGATAAGTGAGTAATAAAAACTCCTTATCGTTGATTGAGCATTGGTGAGTAAGAAGAATGAAGAGCGAACGATTGGATCTCAAGACAAGATGCCTGCCTGAAGTAGGTTAATTGGGTCCACATACAGTGTTTAAATACAACCAATCGTACTGTAGAGAAACCGACTGTTTGCTCATCATCGTCAACCAATCTTCTCAACCTTAGTATACACTTTGTCAAATTCTTTATCATTGCCCTCATTCGGCTTCTCTATAAGAGGGGTGACTTAGTTGCTATCTATATCTATCGCATGCTAAAAATGTGCAAATAACGGTAGCGTCTTGATGTGCCATACAGATAGTGCACTCACCATGACCGTCAAGGCAGCTTGGCTCAGGCCTCCACTTCACCGGCAAATAATATAGCTAATACATACCCAGGTTGGTATATATGCAGAGTCTCCGCCTTGGGAAGCATACTAGCTCCTTACTCACGGTATCCCCAACTCTTCTCTTCGCCGCTGTACTTCTTCTATCCCACCCGTAGGGTCTGTTTCACCGGGATTGCGAAGTTGCCATGCAACACAGACTTCTAGAGCCGGACCTGTCCATTTCCCCGGTTTGATACCACCGAGTGCTTTGGCAAGTTTTCCGCCATCAAGGAGCTTTTCGAGTGTCGTAACTTCATAAACATCTAACTTAGCGAGGTGGTCAAGGAAGCTCTTCCAACCTGCTAGGAAATTATTTTGTTCTTGAACCCAGTTATTCAGGTGTACATGAGAAGGAGAAATGATATTACGCTTACCTGCTGACTTTTCGTGGCGCCATTCCGTGAGGGTTTCCAAGGCCTCGACGAGCAGTGCATTCAAAACCTGTAGTCTCCAGGTACCGGCGGGCGTATCCCATTTCCTGATTGCCATGCCGAAACGATCTCGTTCGTGAATGTACGACTCTCCATTGCAGACAGCATTTTTCAACTTCAAAATCTCCTCACGATTGCGATGTGAAGCAGCAACAATGCTCGACAAACGATTTGGGGCCTTGAAGCCTTCGCGCGAGACAATGGCCACAAGAGGGAGAGCATTTGCTTTCCTCCGAGGATTTGGAGGTTCTTCAACTGTCATCCACGGAGAGAGCGCGGCAAGGTTCCAAGCGGAGTAGGAGGCATCCGTGGAAGTAATGAGTCGGCCAGCAATGGAAGTCGAGCCTCGATCCTTCAGAAGATCGTCAAGACAAGTATAAGCAACAGGCCACCGCGATATATCGGGAACTGGGAGATTCTCCTGTGTTGGATCGGTAAAGATTGCATGGAAGAGTTGTAGGTCATGGATGAGTTCAAGTGCTTCGAAAGGGTGAGCTCCTGACTAGAAGTTAGTACATGTCATTGAAGTCAAGATGTCGCAACAACCTTTGAGCATTTTCTCTAGCTCTACGCCAACTCGCTCTCGACTAATCTTGGCACGTAATGCCTCAAGGACTTTTGGATCTGCCATGAATTTGCGCGTGTTGGCGTCAATTGTGAATTGGAGCCGGCTGGCGAAACGAACAAGTCTCAAAACTCTCAAAGGGTCATCCATGAAGGTTTGGAAGGGCTCCAAGGGGGTTCTGATTATTTTAGCTTCCATATCTGCAAGTCCTCCCGTAAAATCCTCAAAGCGGTTGTCATGTAAGTTGTAGAAGAGTGCGTTGACGGTCGCATCGCGGCGGCGTGCGTCCTCTTCAGCCGTACCGAATTCCATTTGAGGGTTTCGGCTGTCCTCAGTATAGGTCTCCTTTCTGAGGTTGACGAAATCGAGATCCAGACCAAACATCTTGACCATGGCCGTTTCTAGATGCTTGGACTTTTCAGGATTGCGTGCAACGTTGTGAAGGCTTCCAATATCTGCAGGGCCGATATTGTGCTTGGACATAGCCTCTGGCCGTTCACAATAATCGCACATAGCTTGAGCAAAAGGGACCCCAGTCATGGCGTTGATGGCCACGTCGATGTCATGGCTCTGGATATTGAGTAGCTTGTCGCGTACCCAGCCACCGGCCCAGCGAAGAACAATAGGCTCTGGAGCTTTTCCGGACTCGTCTATAGCTTTGGCGACATCGAGAAGCAGATGGCGGAGCTGCTGCTCCTTAGTGGTGAGTTGAATGGTGGTGTTTACCATGTTGGACTTAGGAACCTTAGTAGGCGGTCCAGGAGCTTTGTAAGAGGGCGTTATTGGGGCCGTGACTGAGTTGGAAGTCAACGAATAGTGTTCCTTGAGAAATGAGTCAAGATTTCTCTTCATCGCAAGACGCAGAGAGCGTTTGAGCATTTAGGTGGGGCAGTTGCACAAATACAGAGAGACAAAGATGAAAACAACTCTCGCCTTATTTTCTTGACAATCTCCAAAGACGAGAATGTATGTGTCAGGCCAAAAGATGATGCTGCCTCATAAACACATGCCTAAGGCACATATAAGATTGAGGCTGTTTGAGATGGGGCGTCTTGGTGATTTTGTCTTCAGAATGGAGCTTTGAGCCTGCCTAGGTGCACAGTGCCAGCCAGAACATAGCACAGTGGGGGAACAAAAGTCCCGACACATTCTGGGTCTAACCCCGCTTTCAATAAAACAACAATATTAATACCATAACTTAATTGTATTATTTAAATAGATAAATATACCTCAATATAGAGAAAAAATATATTATTCTCTTTATAAAAGAATAAGGTTTATAATAATATATAGATTAAGTATTTATATATAGAATATTATAAATAAAAAGAGATTAAATTAACATATAATTTATAAAGTTATTTAATAATATTAATATTAATAGTCTATAAAAAATCTTTTTTACTTTAAGAGGCTATAAATATTATTAAATATAGATAAAATATATATTAAAATATTTATTAAAAATAATCTTTTTATTTTATATATAGATATTATAAATTAAATATAATTAAAATATTTAAAATTAATAATTTATTATTAGCTTTTTAATTAAAATATATAATATAAATTTATTTTTCAATATTTATTTCTTAATAATAAAAATGCTTAATTAAGAAAAGCATTTTATAATAAATATTATTATAAAGATAAGTTTTTTTAATATAATTAATAGTTTTTTAATAAAATTATAATTAATTATATAGATAGTAATTATATTAAGTAGTTATTTTACTTAATTATAAGTCTAAAGACTTTTATTTTTAATAATTATTTTAATAATACTATAAAGTAAAAAGCTTTATAGAGATAAAGTTTAAGCCTATAGATAGCCTATAAGATATTCTTAAATATTCTTTAGTAAAATTAATTATAATAAGCTATTTAGAATTATCTTTTTACTTAATAATTTGAAGGTGAAGAGCAAC
>NJCR01000164.1:48571-83187 GCA_002234235.1 Fusarium hostae | reverse complement strand
TGCTTGCCACAACCGTCACAATAACCTTTAGTTTAAAAGGGGAGATATAATAAGCTAATATATTTTAGCTTATTTATAAGATTACTTTCTTAAATTAATTAAAAAAAAAAGACTTTTTAATATAATAATACTTATATTTTTAAAGCCAAGATAGTTTATAAATAGCTATAACTTTAAATTAAAAAATATAAAATGTTTTTTATAAATTAGCCTCTATATAGTCTTAACTTTAATTTTATTAAAAACTTTTAAAAAGTCTTAAAAAATAAATTTATAATATATATCTTAAAGTTACTATTTATTTAAAGTTAATTATAATAATTAATTAATTAATTATAACTATATATAAATTATAATTTAAAATTAAAAATAAAATAATTAAAAAAATAATAAAATTAATATTTAAATAACTTAATAATTATTATAATATAAATAGCTATTATATTAAGTATTAAGTTATATTTCTAGAATGTCCTTTTAATTTGCTATAGATTGATATATACTTTATTATAATTAAATAAATATTGCCTAGTTAATTGCAGAGTGAAATGGCTATCTTCAATTGAGGTGGTTAAGTGGATCCGGAATTGTCGGGACTTTTGTTCCCCCACTGTACTAAGGCCGGAGGTGCTGGTCCACAAGGCTCTGAACCAAAACAACATGTTAACTATATTAACTCCCATAAATATACTACAATAAAGCCTCCTTTCAAGTCATGGCTATCAACCTATATTGAGCTTTTGGGATATGCTTGTAAGATTAAATCGAGGATTTATATGATAATTGTTTGACACTGGTGGACGAATCCCAGTTCAAGCGTCCAAGCCCCCTGTTTATCCCAAGCAAATATCTGTCAATCTAGCTCTTGGAGCGGTGATAGAGGCGTTCTATTTGACATTTTGTACAAAGCCCTATGTCGAGTAAACATCTCAAGTGCATAGTAGATCCCATCCAGACGCCGATGCGCAGATATATTGGTGACGTAATCTTGATGACTCCGACTTTTCCCAGTCTCCTCCAGGCGAAGCAAGATTTATCCTTCATCAGCCTTTTCTTTCGTGACTGGTTCTTCAGTAACCTGGTCCTCTGTATTTTCAGTCTTCTCCTCAATCTCTTTTTCCTTCTCCGGAGGCTGTGCCGACACTTCAGTAGTCTGGTCGACTGTCTTGTTCTCGTTTGGAGACTCATCAAGCGCGAGTTCGCCACGGAGTTCAGGCAGGAATCGATCTATGCGCTTCCAAGTTTCTGACCAAAGTTCCTCCTTTGACGGATCTATGTGGGGTGACACAAGATATCTACTGCTGGCCATAAATAGCAGCACATTCTTGAGGTTCTCACGAACAGCCTCCTCCTGCTGTTTGTCAGTGCCTGTATCATTGCAAAGCTAGGCAGGTTAACTTACAAGACTATCGCCTTGGCCACTGTTCATAAGACGATCCATGATCTCAATGATCTTGATCCAGAGATCCAGCATTCCGTCCCACTCTGAGAGGAGCACCATGTACTGAAGAAATACTTTACAAAGAAGAGAGGCAGACTGGACTCTCATCTCGCTCATTCCGTCTCGATCGGACAGAAAGACCTCAGGCTTGAGCAGCTGAATGATCAATGGAAAAAGAACCTTGCCAAAAATAGCAGTCCACTCTTTAGGGTCACTGCAGGTCAACTCCGGGGACAGAAGAGATCGTTGAAGAGCGGAGAAGGCAAGTTGTCGGACATCTCTGCAAGGATTTGCGCACTGCGTGGTTAAAGCCTGGAAAATTGGCAGCCAATATGCAGACCAAGCTGTGGATTTGTTAGCATGGCAATTAAGAGAATAGTGTTTGGAGGATGACACACCTTCACTGCTCTCAAGCTGAGATTGTTGCATGAGATGGGGGATTCGATCCGTCATGTTATAAAGCATGTTGACAGCCTTGGAGCCTCGGCTAACTGCTTCCGCATTGCTGTGGGATCACATCAGCGTTGTGATCAAGGCTTGGAGTTTGTCAAAACTTACCGTTTTTTGTCTTGCTTGGAGGGTGTTGGCCTCTGGGGTCTCGGGCTTCGGGTCTGCATATTAGGTTGCCGAGGGGTGGCAGCAGACGCAAAGTCGTTAAGAAGGGATATTGCTGCCTCGTAGTTATCCGCCATAATAGCTGGAGGGGTTCCGGCAGTTCCCTTCTCCAAAACTTCGAACACAAGTGCCGCTGATTCAGGACGTTGGGCCAAGGCTCGCAGTATTGCCCAAAAGTCAGGGGATGTCATCATTTCTCGTTTCAACGGGCCAGACTCCTCGATGCAAAGCGAAAGGCCCTGCAACACAAGATCCGAGTTCTTCCCCAAAGCTTCCTGTGGCAAAGTCGAGATCGTGTGAAGCAGGAATGGAACGTTGACGAAGTCATGATCCTTATATTATTAGCTTCAAGTTTCACAGCGTTTGCTAGAAAACTTACGTAGCTGATATTGAGCAGCTTGAGAGCGTAGAAAGACGCCCGCGAAACTGTGATGGCATGGTATCGGGCCGGATCGCGGAGAACACCTTGTAGCGTGTCGAAGACAACCTTGCCCATGCTCTCGATGGATTCTGCATCCCGCGACGCCAAGAGTGTACAAAACTCCAGAATGTATGCAACGCTTGGATCGTACTCCATATGCCCCGGCGGTCGAACGTGGCCATTCGTGGGAGACGTAGGCAAGCTTTCATGCTTGACACTGATTACGGTCGTGTTAGAATCCTCGGGGAGTTGATCAACAAGTGTTTCGACGATGACTTTAGCGACGGATGGGTTCAGGTTGCTTTCAAGTAGTTAGTTTGATACTGGCTATGCAACCGTACAACTTACGCAATGTTTTCAAACACCGCACTCATCTTGCATGACTTGATACAATCGATGGTACAAAGTGTGCTTTCAAGCTCCTCATCTGATGGCTCAGGGGGGTCGTCGGCAGCGTAACTAGAAATGTACGACGTGAAGGCCGAGAAGAAACCAGTGTCCGCATTCCTCGCTACTCGATCGATGACTTGTGATGGCGTTTGCAGTGGAATGGGGGGCAGCGGTAAGCCTGGCAGATTGCTTGGGGAAAATGGTGAAATCAGCGAGTTGGTAAATAGATTGAGCCATATGCGAATCATCTATAAATGTAAGCAACCATCCAACTGAAAAGACTCGATTACTCACATATTTCCAACTCCTGTGTATAAGGTCTTCACTTCCTGTAACGACACGGAACAACACCAGAGTCGCAAGCTGGGCTCTGAAATCCCTACCGAGCTTAACAGCGAGTTCGCTCACCATGACGCTACCATCCCCTGCCTGAACTTCAGTATTCAGGGAAGTGTTGAACTGTGTTTCCGTTGCCAAAGTCGACATGTGGCTTAGACAATAAACAATCTGATCAAGAGCTTCCGAGTTCTGATACTTGGTGGCGATGCGTGCGCACTCATCGAACCCGGTGACAATTCGAGCGAAAACAGCATCATCTGTGGCGGACATGAATACATAGGACAGCGTGGAAACGATGGGTTTCCAGGTCGTTGCAAACATATCAGCATCATAAATGTTTGTATCGCATATTACAAGGCTACCTGCTGACTCTGTCTTGAGAAGCAGTTCTCTCCATGCATAGTCAAAGGCATGCTTGTTATCGTGTTCATCGGGTAGGATGATTTCGTTGGACTTAATTGACTGGTAGATAGTCTGCAGATACTCTGGCGCAAAGTTTTGGCCGTTATTGGTTCCCCTGAGGTTTTTTGCAAAATCCTCCAGTGTCATGCGTTTCTTGGCGTCCAAGTTGGGGTTATGCTGATCAGTATTCAACAGGATGATGGCATACGTCAAGATATACACTGCATCCTTATCTGCGACTTCGCCAGTAGTATCGTGGGAGCAGAATTTCTCAGAGAAAGCTTCCACGATTGTAGCAATCAAGGGCGCCTCTCCCGGGAGTCGGAATGACTCTAAGAATTGTCTTAGTGCCTCGTCAACTCGTTTACCGGAGAAGTCGAAAAGGTCCAAGAAAGCTCCAAGAATTGCTTCATTTCCTCTCTTAGATATGAAGTCGCCAAGGACCTTCTTGTTGACTCGTGAAGTGCCTTTAAGAAACTTAGCAACAGCAACAGGATCTGTGGCGTCCTTAATGATGCCCTGTGCTTCCAGATACCCCAGACCTGCCTTAGGCTTCTCGTTGAACTTGCTTGCTCCCTTAATAATAATTTTCTTCTTTCGCCGCTGCTCTCTTAATGTCGCAGGATCAGGGAAGTCTTCGTAAACAGGATCTTGTTCAAGTCTTTCGGCAATAAACTGGATATATCGCAGCAGAGCATCAAGGCAGAGCGGAGGGACGCTTGTGGTGCTCCAGGTTGCAGAATCAGGGAGAGCATTTCTGGAGAGAAGGCCGATCATGTCTTCACAGAGATCTGCCCGATCAACATCACAATCGTAATTGATGAAGAGCTCCGCCATGAATGTCGGCATGCGCGATAAGACTCCAACACTTTCTACCATAGCCTGGCGCGCATCTGGCTTCCGGGAGCCTCCCTCCAGGCCAAGTTTTTGACGGTCCTTGACAGGGACTGGGGTCGACCGGCCACTGCTGGGCTGTGATGATTGTGACGGTTTGACTAGTTTGGGTGTCTGTGGGATGCCAGCATAGAGAGAGGGGTCGATGCCAGGCTCGCGGGGTATCTCGACCTTTGGGTGTAAACAGGCCACCAGGTAAGATAGGAACAGCTCCTGTTGTAGCTTAAGTACTCCGCGGCAAGTGGCCAACAGCGTACCGGCAACAACTAGCGACTCCTCGAGAATTGCCATGTTGTCAGATCTTACCAGCTGAAACAGGTAACAACACAATCGATCCTCCGCAATACCTGCCAAGGCAGGATGGCGAGAGATAAAGGGTCCAGCGACCTCAAGGGCGACGTGGATGATTCGCAATGCCATAACCCGCATTGTATCTGTGTGCTGTCGATCTTGGGGGTCCAGGAAGTTCACCAATACCCGGAATAGTTCGCGAACGGAAGGGAGTGAGTAAGGCCTGAGATCCACAGACTCCGTCTCCTCGGTCGCGTCGCTTGTAGTTGCCAGTGCCGTTTCCGAGGTGGCTGTGGTGTCCCTGCTGCTGCGTTCGGGGTCTGGGGTAGATGTTCCAGGGACTTCCAAGCTCTCAGGTTCGGCAGACAGTCCTCCTGCTTCAGGAGTGGGGTTTTCCATTCTGACACTGTCGAGATCGTCATCAACTTGTTGATCCAAGGCGTTGGCGTCATCGCCAGCTTCAACTTCGAGGTGCTTCACGTCTTCGAATATGATTTGGCACATCCTCACCATAGAGGCTTCAGCGGTACGGCGCAAAACAGGAGAGAAACGAGGCTGTGAGCATATGGCAAGGCCGCGGCCCATCATGTCGCAAACGCTCTCGTCGCTCAGAATATCTCCACCAGGACCAGACATCATATCCTCCATCAGATTCAGAATCATGAGAAGAACAACTTCGACTTGGCCCGAATCACTGATATCGAACTGACAATGTGTAACGGCACTTGACAGAGATTGCATAGCCAATGCAAACCGTGGTGACTCGGGACAGATGAAACCATAAGCCAGAAACTTCCTTAAAGCACCTAGAGCCAAGATTGTGATCGGGGCGGCGGTGCCCTTGGTTTGAATAATGTGAAGGAACGGGGCGAGGATCGCAGGAGCATCGAATGACCGGATATCTAGAAGGAAAAAAATCAGCCATCATAGGTGAAGAAAGGAGTAATAGGGACTAATTGGCCGACCGCACCTTTAACACCGGCAAGGTCATGCCTTAGTTTCCCAAAGCCAGCGATCATGGGATTATCTTGCATGCTCTTTCCCCTCTGTCCACGAAGGCCCCAACGGTTGGTAAGGCCATCATGGGAAGCATCACCGCTGATGCTCGCCGCGGGGCTCTTGCTTCGTCCGCGTGGTGAAGGGCTGGGAGGTCCAAGTTGTACGGGATTGGGGCTTCCACCAAGAATAGCGGATACGGATGAATGTGGAGAGCGAGCATGCTTCTGGATAGCGGAAGTTATAGAGATGCATTCCGAAATGACAAGCGACACGGGGTCAACTGCGACAGACACAGGTCGGCTTCGATACTGCATCCGCACAGGGAGCGCGCGGTTCTCGAAACTCGAAACCCCCGACGATCTAGGACTCTCCATAGTCAAGGAGTGTTGTTCATCGCGACTCATGATATTGCAGGCTCGTAATCGTTGGTGATGTTTGCGACTTGGTGATTCACCCAAATTCGGGGGTGATTGAAGAAGGTCCGAAATATCGTAGAAACCCGTTGCTACGCTTGCTGATCGGAGGAATAAAAAGCAAAATGGCGACTCCTCGGAGGCAGTACCACGTCTCCAGCAAGAAGGGAAGGGGAATCGTTTGTGGTCGAGTTTGCTCGAGAGAGTTGCGAGGTTGGATGATAAAGACAAAGTCGCTACGTAGCGTACCTACGGCTAGCTAAGGCAAGGTACCACTTAACCATGCCAAGATCTTAGAAGCTGCGCGCTGTCCTTCTCCAGGTGTCACCCAATGCCCGCGTTGATTGGCCAGCTGCCACCATCTGTCATGGGCCCCTTGAAAGACATACCTGGCTGTAGGTTGAATGAGAATTTTTGAATCAATATTGACATAATAAAATGATCAGCCCAATTTCGTTCTTCCCATTCTCAATTCAAGTTGCAGCAAAAATGGCAGGAAGACCGGCCTTGCCTTTAAGCTTGAGCTTAAACTCAAACTCCTACTGACTCTCTCCCTGCCTAATCTGTATACCTAGGTACAGTTCCACCTCGCCCAGTATGAGAAAAGAGGCTTATTAGCAAACTTGTCTATAAAGATACGACAATCGGAGGATTGCATGAATGCATCAAGAGTTTACACAAAAACACCAATACATTCCTTATGAATAAACCTTCTAGGAAGCTCCATTCACCTAATGCCCTATCCTGCAAAAAGAACTAAAATCAGTATACTATATTCTTTCTTCATCTTTGCCCACAACAGTATAGCAATCATTAAAGCGTATGGTTTTTTGTCTTCTTTGATATTGATAACAAGTAGCCCTTCCCAACCAAACGCCAATTACATGCCAAAGGGGATCTACCGATGGCCACAACTTTTACCTGTCGGCCGCTGTCCGCCCAAGTGTACAAACTCACAACCAACGACTCCAATGACATCCATTCTATTATACAGCAAGTAGATATCGGATGCGATCAAGGAAACAAGACCAGAGAAGATCTTAAATGGAAAATCTTTAAGCAGCCGCATTGCCGACTTGCTGAGCGGCCCCTGGATTGGCCTTGGGCGCATCTTGTGCACCGACAGCAGGTCGTTTGTCTCCCTCTTGAGCAGCTTTGCCTTCTTGTCTTGCTGCGTTACCCTCCTGCTTGACCACTTGCGGTTTGATGTCGCCTTGAGCAGCGTTACCTGAGCCCGCCTTGGCTTGGTTGCCAGAGCCAGGTTGTTGGTTATGGGGTTGAGCCAACCCATCTCGGCTGGGAGCTTTCTGTGCGTCTTTGACGGGCTTTGGCTGAGCTGCCAGATTCTGCATCTCTTGCTTGTCCTTCTCCCACTCGTTCCGGGTGTCACTATACTCTTCTTTAATCTTTTTTTGGTTCTTTTTCTTCTCTTCCTCTTGCTTTTCCCGGGCAAGTCGTTCCCGCTCCATCTCCTGCACTCGATGTCAGTATACGGGAATTTGTTAGTCCCATGGTAGAGGGACACTCACCTCCATATGGCGAATATCATCCACACTAGGCTCATACAAATGCCAGATGGTATAATGAGGTAGACCAATGACCGAGTACCCCATTCTCTTGGACATCTGTATTATACATGTTAATGATGACCGTTTCGGTAGAGTATTGGATTTCTTACCTTGCCGAAACCTTCTGTCTCGGCGTGCTTCTCGAAACTGAAGGCTGGAAAGTGAACACCGGATCGGAAGACTTTTGCTTTTGCCAAAATACTAACACCCCCAACACCATCAATCTCCATTTCCATGTCGGGATCGCCAAAAGGATCACGGAGGTACGCTAAATGAGGGCGCCATGTGGCATATTCGGCATAACCTTCAACAATGACAGCGTCCTCATCAAGTGTGTCAGCGAGGGCCAAAGCTGTCTCAGACTCCTGCCATGAGTTCAAATCGTAGGGTTGTTCACCGCCAAGCCAGTCGGGCAACGGTCGCCAAACATCTAGACAGAAGTTAGAAACTGGGGTTCAATTCCAGACGTTGTTACTTTGGGCAAACCTACTGGGAACAATGACGTCCTTGTTATGGCGCATGAGATCCTCCAAAATGGTGAAAGGTGCTGTTTCAACATCTACGTCGCGCCAATAAACCCAGGAGTGGTAAGGCCGCAGAGCTGCGCTCAAAAGCCAATTTCGTGCCTGCGCCATCAGCTTTCGTCGGCTGGCCTGAGCAGCGAATCCATGACGACTTTCGACATCCTGGTTGACCTTCTGCCCGAAGTCTTTCTCAATGATTGAAATCTCCCCGTATGGTTGTTTAGGGTCCTGGTCGGCTTGAATGGCCTCCAAACTCTCAGAGAGAACCTTTAGAGTATTGTCTTTGGAATCGGAGACGAGAAAAGCGAGATCGATCAAGTGGTGCGGATATGTGAGATTGCGCATATGAGAAAAGAACATTCCTAAGTGCGCTTCGGCATCACGAAGTGGCACGCATAACAGAATACGCTCTTCGCGTTCCCAGCCACGAGCAGTGCCCTGGACGGTGGTCAAGTCGTAGTATCGAACTGTCTCAAGCTCTGGTGCACCACCAGCAGAAAGGAGCCCAAAAGACACCAGCGAAGCCACGGGGCTGGAGGGCCAGAGCCAGAGACTAAAAATAAACAGTATTGCCGCTAAGATACATAGGCGGACGAGGAGCTTATTGCGACGTCGTTGGGCGGGCGTCAAAGTGCGCGGTTGGAACCTAGTTGAGACTCCTTGTCAGCATAATTGCCATGAATCTTTGCGACGCCAGTAGTGTACGAGTCGTGAGCCGATGGTTTCAGGAGAGGCGATCGTACTTGTGAGGGGATATGTCAAAGGTATTGCCACGAGGATAGCCATTCGAAAAGGCGGCGGCATGGTGCCGGGGTATCATCTTTGAATTGGAGCCTGGCAAGTCATAGGATGGCATTGACAGCTTTTGCGCAGAGACGCTCTGCGGCGCGTCGATCGAGAGTGATGGACAGCAAAAACGGCTTCGAAGAAACTGGTGAGAAAATGGCTGATCGAAAGGGCCGGATGGTCTCGAAAGCGATCGAATAGATTGCGCTTCGAAGGTTGATAGGGGATATGAGGCTACGTTCAGGGTCCAAATGGTGATGCTGGCTTTAACGTCTGCATCAAGCGCCCGATCCCTGTCGTCCCCAATATGGTTTGGTGACGGTCTTGGTCGCTTTCAATTGTATCGTATCGTTTCTCGTAGGCGTCGTCGCAATAACTACCAGAGATATGTGTTGTGATGCGTCGTGCAAGGGCAAGGTGGCTCCAATGCCGACCAAGATAGCTTGGGGAATGGGATACGAAGTCTTGCGTGCCAGGGCGAAACCAGTGCTGTGAAATGCATGTGTTCAGTTGCTCTTAGTCAAGGGATGGGGTTGAGGGGTTCTTTTGATTGGGCCACTTAACATTAACTCGTTTGAGACAGTAAAGGCTAGATTGAGTTGGCTATTCTGAACGCCAATACGATCCACACGGCCTGTATCTAAAAATGGGATCTTGTCAGATTACAATACGAACCTGAATAGCTACAGATTAACCACACCATCATCAGAGGTATGTATTTATGGAGAGCCATCTTCAACTGTTTCAAGGGCCCGAGAGCAAGTTATCGTGAAAGACTACCCATAGGCAGAAATAATTGCAAGAAGCAGTCAATGAGGAGTATTCAACAAGTGAGGCATGACAATTTCTTGGTTCTCATCAACTTCAGTCCCATTCGTTCAGGCGTCTTCCAGACTTTACTGATATCAGAACTGGCAAGTCAACTCGAATTTTGAAGCACCTGAAAATTCGAGGAACATGCACGAGGAAGAAAGTTGCAGTTGAAAGGGAAGATTTATTTATCATCACTATGAAGGGAACAATTACATTCAGTTACCAAAACTTACCGCACTGTCGATTTAGCATAAGCCTGTGCAAAATGCTGAGGGCACTGATCAGTGCAAGGAATCTACGCCCGTTAGCCATTGTTCAAAGCCATGGCTAGAATCGGACGAAGATGGTAGAAAAGCAAAGGAGCATGTGATAGTCAGACAAGCCGGTTTACTCAGTCATCTCGACCGGCCCAGGATACTGTTAACCCAAAACGAGCTACCAGCAGCCCGAACACTGGAGTCTTCATAACACTCGAGAGAGCAACTCCACAACCAGTCATCGACTCTCTTAGAAAGCCTACGGTGCGGGAGGGTGACTTGGTCAAGAAGAAGTCGTTGAATGGATAGAACTTGTGTCATCATGCAACACAGCTCCTTTGCCCTTGCAACTTCGTAATGTACTTACCAATAGTTCGAAAAGCACCAAGCTCAAGCCAAACAAAATTGGGCAAGACTTCGAGGGGAAGAAACTAAATAACTTAGTACTTATATGATAGTTAGCTTGGGATCGAAACAAGCGGCGGTAATATTGAAAGAGAAGAGTAAGATGTGTATCAGAGATCTTGGTTTGGTAATTGGGAGTCATCACAGTAGTTCAGTAGCAGAACTGAATGAAAGGTTTTCTCATCATCGACATCGGAAAGGGCTTGTGCTTGAGTGAAAAGGGAAAATTCGACTAACCTTGTGTGTGGTTTTCACACCTGGTTATTGAAGGTGGTAGCAAAAGAACTAAAGTCTTTTGTGATGTTAGCATTATACCATCACCGGTATCATGTGAAAGAAGAAGTAACGAATGGTGCTCAGATGGTAGTGCATGTTGTTCAATCGCTCAGGTTTCGCGGGAACAGTGGTGTGAAGGATCATCGTTGCGCGTGTGTAAAGACGCGGCGGCGCGTCACGTACCTCGTAAAATCAGCATCGTCGAGGAGCCTGGCTGACGATTCAAGTTACGCCTCGACATGTTTGAATAAAACAACCAAAATCATGTCTGTTTTGCCTGTCGAATGCACTTGTTGACGAAAAGCCGGCTCTCGATGTATGAAGAAGAGAAAGTTCAGAGCTCTCGAAGCAGGCCCACGAGAAAATTTGAAGGGTGAGAAGATGGAGCCATTGATGACTAAGCGGCGTAGCGCCCCGTTTGATGCATCGATGAATTTCAATCCACTCCAGGTAAAATCCATGCCCTCAGGTTGAGATATCTTGGAGACAAGGAATACTTATCGAAATGGCGGACCGACGACGCATTAATGGCCCTGGGGGTGTCACAGTGGCACCTGTTTTTGAAGCCGATGAGTTTGCTGTTTCCACTCGGACTCGCGCTCCAAATGGTATTAGGTCACAATGTGAGTTCTAGCCCATCTCAAAGCAACTTGAAGTCGTCTATTGTGAAGTGTTGACTGATATCATTTGACTAGATTTGCAGACTGGGGTAACCCCATCCGCTTCTGGGTCGGCGTACCTAGAAATTGAATCACAGCAAGATTCTAGTAGTAGGGGCGTGAAACTTTCATGCACCGTCCATGGGCCTAGATCTTTACCTCGATCAGCGCCCTTCTCCCCTCACATGGTCCTTTCCACACATGTCAAATACGCACCTTTTGCAACACGTCAAAGAAGGGGTTATTTACGCGATTCCACTGAGCGTGACTTGAGCACACATCTCGAAGCAGCTCTAAGGGGCGCCCTCATTGCAGACCGTTGGCCCAAGAGTGGAGTGGATGTAGTCGTCACCATTATCGAAGGAGATCAAGCCCGTCAGGTAGCTGTGGAACAGGGAAGCGAGGAATGGGACATGATGAACGTGCTTAGCGGCTGTATCACTGTTGCCGCAGCCGCGCTCGCGGATGCTGGTATCGACAGTGTCGATACTGTCTCTGGAGGTGTTGCGGCTTTGGTGCCTGGACCGGACAATGATGAACCCATCATGGTGCTCGATCCAGTTCCTTCTGAACACTCACAAATCCTCGCAGCTTGCTGTGTAGCCTATCTCCCCTCCCGGGACGAAATCACAAATCTCTGGCTGAAAGGAAGTTTGCCCTCATCAGACGCGAATCTGCATCGAGACCTCGTCGCCCGTGCTGTACATGCAAGCAAAGGAGCCAACCTTGCAGTAGCTACATCCCTCAAGGAATCGGTCATCACGGGTTGATTGGATAGTAGGTCAACATATTACACAACTTCGTGGGTGTTTCCTGGCGTTCCATCGATCGATACCATCATGGGCTATGTCGACTAAAAAGCGCCAGCTTCTTGATTCCGTTGTACTCGATGAAGGCAATACCACTGAATTCCTTCGCCTTATACACGCATGCCATGGACTTTCTTTGGCCACTCTGGATAGTCCTGACTCAAAATGGGTCCGTGTGACACAACTTTCAGATGAACAGGACAATTGATCTTCTTTTAAATGTATCATAAAACATCGTTAAGAATAAAGGCAAGGGAAAGGAGATAGACAATCTGTCGGGAAAGTTCAGACATCAAGAGCCAAGCAGAATTATCTAAATAAAAAGATACCCCTGAGCCTCCTGTCCAGATTACCAACCTATGGACCTTACCATGCAGTGCCTGATAGAAAATCCTGGACCCAGCAGGACTTCGGCTCGTTTGATGTAGTGTCACACGCTGTTCAAAAAACCAATCCAGCGGGCGTGAAAGGATGAGATGATGAGAGTTCCCGGATCACTGTGAGCCAGCTTCAATATCATATTTGCTAGAATTGAGCGTAGTTACCCTACGCCATTGCTTGAAGCTACCAACAAGAGTTACTACCCCTGGTCTGGTGCCGAAATCGGGACCACTTCCCGTGAGTGATTGCAGGGTACCTGAGGTAGGTACATCTCGTCCTTCTAATGGCACTGTGCATGACTGTGCATGCACCCCTACAGCTGTTTGGTCGCTACAGTGGGCCCCAAAGGACGCGCTAGTGTCCGTGAATCCAACTCAGTCTGGGCTTTGTATTGACCTGGCAGGTACATCGATAGTCCATAGTTTCCGCATGTTACCACCTCCACCTCGATGTCAACATTGAGGTCGCTCAGTGCCTTGCCTCATCATCGCTTCCCCAGACCAACAACCCACGCTTCAAACAAGGACACTTCACAATGTCCTCGGCGAAACCCAGTGACTCGTTATCAAAATAACGCTCCTACGACCGACACGTTTATTCTGCAGCCTTCATTTTCCTAATTTGCCTTCTCTTCCGACAACTTCGTGCCCGATAGTTCTCCTTAGGCCATGGCCGATGAGTTTGTACCCTCCGCGCCATCACCCCTCACCAGCTTCGCAACCAACACAGGGTTCGGTGCTGCCAATGCATCTGGTCCGTGGTACAATCCTGCTGTCTGGACTGTCAATGTGACACGCTATGCGCCTATACTAGAGGACCTTGTCTGGGCCGGTCCGCGATTCGTTAAGAAACTTGGATCTTACATTTCTGTGCCCGAACATCTCGAGACGACGACCGACAATTCGAATTACATACCAGCAGTAGTCGGCGCGAATGCCATACTTGCTGAGGCCGATCCGACTATTCAGAACATAATGGAGTCTTTGTTAGGTGCAGGGGGGTCTGAGACAGCGGCCACTGCTCCCATAGGACGGGTGCCCGTCGACAGTGTCCGTAGCTTGGGCAGTGTCTTTGGATATGCCACCAGCAAATGGGCTTTGTGTTGCATAGCTATGGCAGTCATACTGAACCGAACACACATATTTGCTGCCACTCGACGACGACTACGCTTACGATGGCCGACAAGACTCTTATTACGGTTCGTGCCCATCGTCTTGTTGGTAATACAAGCGCTCCAGTTACTTCAATCTATTCAATGTCAGACCTCACCCGACTTTTCCGAACTACGATGGGGCAACGCAAGCAAAAGCTCAGACTTGATGTTCTCACACCGGAACGCCTTTCTCAACTCTCTGAGTTCAATTTTACTCTTCTCAGCCTCCGATGAACAATCCTGTATTGCCGTTCGCATGATACCGTCGGATGAATCTGGCTCTGCTCGTAATCTGACCGGATCTTTGTCCCTGCTGTGGCCTTTGTTCGGGACATTCTGTCTGAGCCAGTTCCTTGAGACCGTTTCCTGTGCCGTGCAGGGCCGTCCCGTCGCCCCGGAGACAGGCATGACACTTTTTGAACAGTCTCTCGCGTTTGCAGAGGCCGATGCTGCCATCAGTAACCAGCTTGGTTGGAACCTCTTCACTAAAACAAGCTCTGCTGATGCCCCAGCCTCAGGGCTTGGAAATGCTATAGCTCTGACTCGATCAATGGTTATGAGAAGGGTCAACACGTCGCCAGAAGTTCTCCTCGTTGCCTTGCTATCTTCGATGACACATATTACGAGCCATGTTCTGGGCATCTTCAACCTGCAAGCCAAGTACCGACTAATCAGCACGGGATTCTGGGGTCTCTGCTTTATGGCTAGCATTGTATGGGCAGCCATCTCCTTTGACCTCGACAATCCATCCTCTCAGAGTCTACTGAGATTTCCAACTGTTTGCATCATAGGGTTTGTGCCACATGTCCTTGTTCTACTAGGTATCGCTATATGCCTGTTCATATACGGGCTGGCTCTGCTCCTCTCAGCTTTCTCCCCCCCTTCGACATCAGACATGGCTTCGATGACCATTCGTCAGCGTCTCATTCATGCCCACGAAAACATGCAGGCGAACGTATCGCTCTCTTCCATTCGCATCACTCGAGAAATGGACTTCTACACGGCTCTACTACGAACTGGGTTTGGCGCTATCACTATGGCTAGTGAAGCTGTCTACTTGAATGAGGACAAAGGGATCAGTCTAAAACGACGCACCTGGCTGGAAGAGCAACGGTTTAAGGAGGCCGAGGAATTGCAAAGAAAACTAATTGGTGGTGGCGGGGGCTTGCCCGACTCGCGATATGATCAGATCGGTGCAATCGGTCTGATTCCCGTGAAAGGGGGGCCAGCAATTGCATCCAATGGGTACGCCCGCGAACGTGCTGCTCAGAAGATACCAAAAGGACGCAGCGAGCGCAACCTTCGTGCGGGCATTGGCGCATCTGAAAGGAGTTCCCGTTGGCTTATGGCACTGGAGTTTCTACTCAGTATTAACAAACTTATTGCAAGAATTAGCGCCAAGTCTTTGTTATGGTGTCTTGCGACTCTCCGGATCCGATATCAGCCGGCGTGGCTCCTTTGGCTTGCACAGCACCCAAAAAGCATGGACAGCCAGAGCAAAAGCTCGAGTCGCAATCAGCCACGACCAAGAGGACCAGCTTCATACAATGATGGACGCATACCGAAAGAGGAAACGGCAGACATAGAAGCCGAGTTTAGGCGTGTGGGCAACGACCAAGACGAGGAGAGCCTAGACAGGGACCTATATAAATATTGGGTGAAAAACGGCTGGTGGGGATCTGCCGATTCCAGCGGCGACTTTGAACCTCATTCAGATGATGACTTTGACACTACAAGCGTCGTCTCTATGTCGACTACCGGTGATGGAGTGGATGATTATCAAGCATGGGAGTCAGAAGATGAGAATGACGACGGCCAACGAACACCTACCCAACGATCCCCTCAAATCAGTCGCGAGAGTACGCCTTTCCATGACACCCCAATGCAAATATCCGATCTAGCACGCCTTCTGCATCCTACAAGCCCCGAAGAGCGTGAGGAGGCCATGACCTTGTCTGCCCACCTCCAGAGCGATGGTATCATGACACGCGCCAAATACCGGCGAATGGAGCAATTGCAACGCACCCGAGTGTTGGCCTCCCCAGGATCTGGCCTGCTACAGCCAAAAGCCGACATCATGCAACCGGGTCGTAGCACCAAGTTAGACCCTGACGAAGAGGAGCGTCTTTTGGAACAACTTTTGCTATCACGGCGGCAAGCTTTTGCATCTGCCGCATGTTCCGAGACATCATGGGAAAATGGCGGATCGGGTTTTGGAAGCGATGGTCCGCAATGCGTGGTGTGTCAAAGCTCACCCAGGACCATTATTGTCTGGCCTTGTCGTTGCCTGAGTCTATGTGACGACTGCCGTGTCTCTCTTGCTATGAACAACTTTGACAAATGCGTCTGTTGCCGCCGGGAGGTTATCAGTTTCAGCCGCGTTTTCGTCCCCTGAGCTCCTGCAAACACACGATTAAGGGAATTGGCAATGGTTTGTTTTCTGTAATTAAGTACTTCTAGCCTTTGTTCCACTCATTTGCGTTGTTTCATTTTCGGGAGTTGGTGGCATGAATTCACAATTGTCAAGGATTTTCACGCTTGACTCAAATCATCTTGTCAGGATATGTTCGGCATAGCATCTATTATAATGAGCTTTTACATCGCAGCCCATTCGATACTAAAGGTTCTCATCTCTTGGTCATCCCGTGATCCGTTCGCTAGTGGCTGTTGTGCCCCTATCAAATACGCCTTCTTCACAGCTGTGGCGAGGCGGCCTCCTGCTACGATATCCAACACGGGAATCTCTTCTTCCCATTCATACTGGTTTGCCATGAAATGGGCATGAAACCTCAAGGGATCGCCTGGATAAACACTATACTTGGCACCAAAGCGAAGACCAGGAGTCGTATAGTAACCAGAAGTAAGCAGAAAGCCACACAAAGGGCCTTGAAAAGGGTTATTGGCCTGGCATATCCGCTCAGCTTCTGGAGAAATCAGCAACCCACTGGATGTCGGGGTGACGCCCAGAGATTTGATGGCAGATTCCTGCTGATGTACGGCGGGTTTAGTTTCACTAGTGGTGATGATGTCGTCGTCTGTATTGCTAGGGGGCACACGACGGGATTTCCCACGCTTCACTGCCCCTTCTGCAACCCTCTTGGCATTCTTTTCAGCAATAACTTGCTGTGCTGTCTGCTTTCTTGTCCTAAGCGAGTCGAGGTATAGCCTCCTCGCCTCTGTGTTGGGATTGTGGAGAACAGCCTGGTGAGCAGCTACGTCGTCTACAAGATAAGCCACATTCTTATGCAATAGCGATTCAGCCTCCTCCGGTCGAAGTTCAATTGGAAGACCGAGAAAGATATTCTGAGTCGGTTGCTGAGGCGCCGTTCCGGCAAGAGTACCGTTGATATTCTCACTCCGACGCAAGAAGGCAGCTGCTTCAGAATCGAAGATGAGATATCGCCCAGCGATCTTGGATATCCGAACAGGGGCTGGATCTAAAGAAGCCATGGTATCTATCGAAGCATTGCGAGTTAGCGGATGCTTCGTCTGAGTATAGCGAGCAAAAACAAGTGTGAAAAGGACAACATCATAAGTCGTCTTCGTAATTTTATTGTGTGTCGTCACAGAAAATCAGGGGATTGACAGATTAATAAGTGTATAATCATTGTGTCCGAGTCGTGTGAAGAAATGGCGAGAAAGAAATGATTCTGACATACCTTTGAGATTGTTGACGTTGATCAGAAGAAGGAAGGGAAGGGAGGTTCAGAGCTTGGAGCTGCTTTTAGGTGATAAAATTTTTAGGCGAGTGGGGTCGGGGTGAAAGATAAGATAAGAGTCCTGGACTTTGAGAGTGAAGGCCAGCCTCACAAGACCGGGTCAGTCAATCACTTCAATCCTTAAAATGGCCCCTCTTCAAAAATCCAATGTCTCCTTCTTGTGATCGTTGGGTTTGGTTCCATTGCTTGGCTCTTCCTCGTCTCCAATCGGTGGTAGACTAAAGGGTGTGATTACCAGCCCACTGGAACTGCTCAGCTTGAAAGACAAGTTTTCCCTGTTCCAGGTACCTTCCAGGCCACCGCCCTTTTCATGGAATACGGGTAAGCTATGGGCACGCAGTAGTCCTTGGCCCTTATCTTCATTGCCGGGCTCCCGAACAACTGGAGCTTGGTGTTGTAGAGGAATCAACTCGAGAACTCCATCAGATAGTAACTCCATCCACCGCGTTAGTCCTGTAGAACGAGGGAACAAAGTGACTGGAATAGTCACAAATGCCGTGACCTGGGTTGAGTACTGTCGAAGAAGTGCTCTCAAAGCATGGAGGAACTCGAGGACCTCCTTGGGTTGACTAGCAGCAGAATTGTACAGTGTAGGCGAGAGGAGGCTGGGTACCACGATCCGATGAACGGTAGAAGGTGGCGAGTTCTTGATTTTGGAGGTCACATCGGTAATGAACTTGTGGAAAGGCGTGTTTGTTGGAGATGTCAAGGGACCTTCCACTGGGGTCGTGTGAAGCTGGCCCTTGATGGCACTGTTCTCAAGACGCTTGGTCAGATCGAAACCATGACAAAACGTACTCGGCGTCTGTCCGGGAGTCGTCGGTGCTTGGGAATCTAAGTCGCAGGTCAACATTCTGTCCTTGGAGGGAGCGGACAGAGCATACCTCTGACTGGAACATTGCGCTGTCCGAGTGTCTCGTAACGCCAAGCAATCTTCATCTTTTCGTCCGATGATGAAGTTGGCTTGCTGCTCTTCTTAGAGCCACCAGGACTTCCAAGACCAGGAAGCTCTCTTCTCCAAGCATCGCCAAATCCCAAGAGGTGAACCTGATGTCCTTGGACAAGTCCTTCGGCGGCATAGTATCGCAAAAGCACTCCTCCAAAGTCCGTAGTTCCTGTCTCTTCAACGAGCAAGGAAGTGCCCATTGGCATTCCAGCATGGCCTGACAAGAGCTGATCCAAAGACTGTGTGCCTGTTGAGGTTGTCAAACGTCCATCTAATGGAGATGGTCTTGTCCCGGGTGCAAGAGACTTCTCTTGTCGAACGATGGGAGATGAAGACCCAGCAGCTCCAATGACGACATTACGCTTGCGAAAAGACATGGTCTTTGCCTTTCGTGTGTGAGTTGCTGGGTGTTTATATATATATATATATATTTCTTTTCGATATATGGAAAAAGCTGGCCGTGATAGAGAGTGATATCAGTATTGTGTGTGCCCCACCTGCAGTCTGAGGTACCTAAGTATCCACCAACTTTTTCCGAGCCGCATCCAAACATTTTCTCTTCTTTGATACAAAGGACAGCGCGAAGACCATAACGATACACAGCACTCGCCCTCTTCCTCCCGCAAGATAACCTAACCTAACCTAACCGTTCTTCCGTCTTCTTCTCGACTGCCCAACATGGCGAGCGGCGACGCTACTCTCTTTGAAGAATCATTCACCGTGACTGAGTATGATCAGTCCAAGTATGACCGTGTCGCCCGCATTTCATGCACTTCAAGCGACTCTCAGATTGTTATGACTCTGGATATCAACATCGAGCTCTTCCCCTGTGCTGTTTCCGACACTCTGCACGTGGTTCTGTCTACTACTCTTTCTCTGGACGGAAGCAAGGAGGACGAGAAGGGCTGGCGAGACGTTGGCAAGGGTGGTGATGCGCCAGCGACGGTTGCCGACCTTTACGACTACGTGTGTCATGGAAAGATCTACAAGTTCGAAGAGACGTTCGACGGAAACACCATGTGCGTTTCTTACATGAAGCCCCCATGTCACTGGGTCTGGAAACCAAGTTTGCTAACTGAATTTGACCTACAGCAATGCCTACTGCTCCTTCGGCGGTCTTTTGATGTCGCTTCAAGGCCCTATCAAGAAGCTGACTCCCCTCCGCGTCGATAACGTCTATCTGCTTGTCAAGAAATAATTTGAAGTTCCTAAAATTGTCTATTTATCTAGACTATAGCTCCTCGCCACAAATACGGGCTTTTGCGTTACCACTAGCTCTCGGTCGCATTAATGATACCCATACGAAAACCGCCATGTTGCCTCCGATAAGTCTCAAAGTCAAAGACCATGACTCGTCTCCGCGAGCCTGGTATATCGAAATCACAGTGGGCGCCAATTGCTTTGATGCGGACCTGGGAAAGGGATGTCGCGGCGCACTCTCCGTTTGATCTGCTCAATCTCAGGCTCGTTCTCGTCAGTGAGGATTCCATGACGAATGAAAAAGTCGAGGGTGACGAGGGCACAATTGGGCTTAAATCGACCCTCGGTGAGATCCGCCTTGACTTGATCAACGTCGCAGAGGTCAAATTTCTCAGCCTCGCCATCTTTGGGTTGAGGGATCACATCGTTGGGAAGCTCGAGATGGTACACCCATTGGCACTCAGGATAAATAAAGCCGCCTTCGCCAACCTGTCCCTCGTCCGTGATGTAGATGTATGTGACGTTGCCGACGAACTTGGCACCCTTGCGAACAATGTCATCAGGAAGACTGGCTTCCTCATCGGCCTCACGTATGACGCATTCGAAGGGGTCCTCTCCTGTCATTAAACCGCCTGCCACGGTATTGTCGAGCATGCTGGCAAATGTTGATTTGTTCCGAGCACGCGTAGGGACCCAGAGGCGAACTCCATGAGGTGCAGTCTCGTCCTTGACATACGCAATCATATGAACGCCGTAACGCATCGTACCAATCAAGCCCATCGCAGCTCGTTCCATGCTGAATAATAACTCGCCAGTACGTCCGTATACAGGCCATAGTTCGTTACGCCAGCCACGGAGAAGAGGGAATGTCCCATTCTTCCGCCAATAGTCGGCCAGGGCCGCCACGCGACGAGTACGTTGTTCCTCTGTAGGTTCCTGGAAGAGCGCAATAGTTTTCTTCTTATCATCGCATTCCATCTTTCCCCTGACCTCTTCAGGGACCTGATGAAGCTCTTTGACCACACGGTCCAGGATGTACCCAATAGGGTATGTGCCTTGGTAATCTCTCCATACCAGAGTATAGAGCCCAGCATGCATCTTGGTGAACGCATCGGGATCAGTCTCGGCATACGGGAACCTTCAAAGATAAGTTACATTTACACTGGAATAGAAGTGATTTCGGGATCATACATATCGACCTCATCGATGAGATCGATGCTTGTTTTGGCCATCTTGATGCAGGAAAAGATACCTAAATTCCTGAGGGTTGTTTTGCCCTGCGATTGATCTGTCATCGTAAGAAATCAGAGGCCAAGTACTCAAATAGATAGATAGATAGATAGGGAGATGATAAAGTAAATGTTGAGGAACTAGTGTTTGCAGTGTGAAGTTGATGAAGTTGCGGGCTTTTTCCAACGTTGATTTATATGCGAGATCGGCAGAGCAAGCACCTACCCTCGAAATGTATGCTCTTCAGGAGTGATTATGATATATGGAGCTCCGGCTGTTATTTGTCCGGGCTTCTCGGTGAAGCTATATCAGGACCTAAGTTGCTTTCACCAGATCAGCGACGAGATACTTGTGTCATGTTAGTAGCCCCACGCTCGTAAGTCTTCAGTGAGACCAAGTTTGGTAACCAAGTGCGTCCTCCATGTACCCCAGAATCATTGGCTCTAGATACACTTCCAAGTATCTTAGAAAGTTAAGGGAAATCTCTCCTATGTCTTTAGTCTCATATATTATGTCCGAATCTTTAATACTACTGTCACACCGTATCGAAACATCAAGAGTCGACTTGGCATGCAATATCCCCTACCCTAAAGACCCCTGTGGAGAATCCAAGGGACCTGGCTATAATGAGGTCACTGCTGATCAGATTGCTACCAGAATTCCACTTGCTTCTAGATTACCCTCGAAACACCCGCCAATCATTTCACACTACCAGCGAAACAACGACAAAGGGCTGAACAAACTCAAAACAATTGCCTGGACCCTTATACAAAGAACTCACCACAGCCTTCGCTCCCGTCCCTGGTTACAAACAAATCTTCAACATATGATCTTACGATTGACTATATCCTACTCATCTCTATATTATTAATCTCATCATGTCAAGCCCACTCTTTGGCATCGTCCCTGCGGGCCAACCACTCATCACAGAACCTTCTTCAACCCCCTCGCCAACCTCACTACTCTACGCTCTCCCCACCACAAAACATTTCTCACATATTGTTGTCTTTATGCTACCAGGCATAACTCTTCCACCGAACACTGCCGCAGCAATTTACCTGGCAACAGCTGCCGATGTCGCAGCAGCAGCTCAATCAGGCGGCACACCCAACTTCCGTTTCCTTGGAGGTATAGGCCCTGGAAAGGAGAGCGCCATGTTCAAGGTCAGCGGTGGAGGAGAGGCCAGCGATTTGGTCATTGGAGTGTCAGTGGAGCCAGAAGAGTCTGTTGGCCAGCGTTTACAAGAGCTCGCTGCCACTAAGTCTGGCAACTCACCAAGCGGCCAGCCCAGTACGGCTATTCTCGCACAACGCATCATCCAAAACGCATTCAACTTTCTATCAAGCTTTAGCGGTACAGCAGGACCTGGCGATGTTGAGGTTGTGCCGCTCAAAGCCTTTGAAAACTGGTGGCGCAAGTTTGAATCAAGAGTCCGGGCAGATCCCAGCTTCCTGGAGAAGCAGTCAGATTAGGGGTTGGCTGACGGGTATCTCGAAATGCATATCCAGAGCTTCAAGGTGCATAGGATTCGGGCAGGGAATATCTTCACCAGCGAAACGGCGATTTTGGCATGGTTTTAGGAGGGGCTGTAACAAAAGAGCAAGACAAAAGTACTTTGAGCGACTGACAAAATTGATTAATTAAATACCAATTCGCACAACTGAGCGTAAGCCCCTACCGAAAAACACCGTTGTGAAACACTCCCAGAAGCTTCAAGCAAATAACGTAGTGTGATATCCAAGAGACTCCAATTTCGTCGCCAAACTCAACCAACAGATCAATGACTGCCACGACCCTTGTTTTATGGTATATGCGTTCTTTTGAACGCCATGTCTTTGATGCTCCTCCCGTTCTCACAGACTCCCTGACGCCGTGATGTTGACCCCCCAAAAGAACCAGATATATACAAATTTCGCATTAATACGTCCCATGAATCATTTATCCATGGTAAAGTGCTCAATCTTCCTGTACAGGTGACATGAATGGACTCTTCGCACGAGTTGGGCTGCCGTTGCGGCTCTTTCGGCCAGCACTCAATAGTGAGGGCGATAGGCGTTCTCGACTTTCAGTCCGCACTACAAGCCCAGCACGATCCATTGCTGACGGAGGGCGAGTAAGCTCGTCCGCGCGGCCTGCAGAGATACTAGGTGTTGCTAGACCCGATGTTCGTCCCTTTCGCGAACCATTACTACTGCTATCCGAATGGTCGTGCTCATCCGAGTCGACATCGCCCAACTCAAAATCAGAGAAGTCACCCTCCTCCATTACTCTCTCATAAGATGGACCCGAGTTTCGACCGAAGAGCTTGTGGACAAGAGAGGAACCGCGGCCTGGTTTCCCTGATCGCTTTCGCCGGTTAACCATGCTGAGTATCTTTCGTCTTCGCTCAGGCTTGCGAAGCAAATAGGCCGCCAGCAAAATAATCAGAACAAATGCGACAAGTCCACCGGTTGACTTTCCAGGCTTCTTCAGAAGATCTTCCAGGTCATCATCGTCATCGTCATCCCCAGTGTGAGGAGCGATAGGTGAAGAGCCAGCGTGCTCAAAATCCTTCGCTATCCCCTTATCCACATTGCTTCCAAAGCCGACAGGCAGCTCGGAGCCCGATGGAGGAACCTGCCCAGCGGCGTACAGGACCATTTTGCCCAAAGTCCAGCTTAATTCGATACCATCAATTGTGTCCACCGGCTTGAAAGGGTCGTTGAATGATTTTTCGCCATCGTCCTTAATGGTGTCGTTGGCTGCACCACCTTCGAGACCAACTCGAGGAATGCCAATCCCGTCATAGAGCATATTAATCAGCCATGAGGCCTTGAAACAAGCCAAACGGGCCTCGGCTGCCTTCTTTTCTGGTGATTTCTTGCGTTTATCAAGATCACCCTCAATGTCCGACCAATCGCGACTGCAGAATTCCATGACATTGTTCTGATATGTCGCCAGATCGTAAGCCTTATGTTTTCCGCCAAAGATACCATGAGTTGTATGCCAGTATTCCGAAACACCAACGAAGTGATTGATATCGAAGTCGATGCCGGGTACATGCTGGCCGTTGACAAGACAGGGCTGATCTTCGCATGGCTTGTCTTTGCCCAGTAGAGGATAGGTCACCCTCAAACATTCGTCGAACTTTCCTGTACCAACCAAAACCGTCTTATCCGACTTCGATCCAACAAGTTCACCGTCCAGAGTAGTTCGCAAGCCATTAGGCATACAGGGGTCAGGCAGCTCATGCGTGGAGTCAGTATTGTAGTGTTCTTGCAGACGTTCGACATAACGGCTGCGGGCCTGATTAGCACCAAATCCGAGCCAGGTTGCAGTGAAGACTTTGTATTCTGATGGTGAACCGGCGAGTGTTCGCATGCGCACCATTTTCAAATCATCCGCATGCTTTGCGGATTCAGTTGCATTTGGAGCAAAGGCAATCTGAGCGGATGCGCCACCCATATCGAGGAAGCCGTAGGTGTGATGATTCTTGCCATGATCGTGTTCCTCAGGGTGATCGAAGCCGCCCAGCAAATAATTTGCTGCTATCCAGCCATACAGGCCCTCGGTTTCGCCAGAGATAACTTGAATATGGGCATCGCAATCCGGGAGAATGAATTTCGTAGTCGACTGCAGGTACGTGCACATTGATTTGAGAAGTGCTGATTGCTGAGGCTTCGGTAGCAATCGCATGCCGGCAGTTGCCATGAGGTAAACGGGGGTCTCGGAAATCTTGCTATCGGGGACTTCATCGAGAGCGATATCAATCAACTGCTGCAAATGATCGGGACCGATTTGCGCAGGCTTCTCTGCAAAGCTCGAAACGCCAGGATGGATCTTCTTGTTTTCCTTGAGCTTGATCTTGGGGAGTGATTTGAGCTCGGCAGCAGACGCATCTTTTGCAGCTTTGGCATGGTTCTTCCACTTGTAGATGTATACTCGAGTTCCTGAGGAGCCAGCGTCAAGAATGACGCCATATTGTGCTGTATGGGACACAGGTGTCAGTCAAAGTCTGCCAACAAGAAGGCGATTACCAACATGATTTACCCATTAGGGCAGATGATTAAAGGTTGCACAGTTCTAAAAGCTGCACAGGCGACGATAAGGGCGGAGCAAATTGATTATGGGTTGGCGTCACTTATTTCGTCGGCGCGAATGTTCTTGTCGAGATGTACGACCGCAATCAGCGTTGGACGAGCTGTTTCTACCGTTATGCAACGTTTCGTGATGTTGCGATACGGGGCGGATCCCCAAATTGAGCGAAGTTGATGATGTTTCGATTTTGACGATAGCGAGAGCGTCGAGTAGATGGATCGAGATTAAACTAAGGGCCGGCCCCAAAAAGATGTCGTTGAATAGGTAGGTCTAGCAGGTGAAGCGAGTGTCGAGCATCATCCGGATCGTAAGCGAGTGGAAGTTGGAGGTATAAAGTCGCAAACAAGAGTCGTAGAACAAAGATTCCAACAATGACAGGGACGCAGAAGTGAAGAAGACCAAAAGAGGGTTAGCGAGGATGCAGACCGACAAGGATTCGACGAAGACACGACACGGCAAGTGGATTTGGTGTCGAATTGATTGGATTATTGCGCACGGCACAGTAGGACAGCTGGTGATTCTTGATAAGGCCGTTGATAAGATGATAAGGGGGAAAGGGACGAAAACAAAAACACAGAGGGCATTGCTTCGATTCTGTTGGCTCGCTGGAATTTGTATGCGGAATGGCGTCAATAGTGCATACGCGGCCATACCATCTTTAAGCTTTCAATCACGTGAAAACCATGGTTCCACAGTCTAAGAATAGAGGTGAGGTCCGATACGAACATTGTCGCAAATTGATCACATTCACTTACAGTCTCGTTTAATGGACCGAATGGCATCCCATGGCCACGCTCTATTTCAGTAGAAATACATGCGTATATATATTTATATTTATATATACCTATATTTAAACGTATCATCTTTATACGCATTCCCTCATTGCTATAACCTCCTATACTCATGAAACATGAAATATAAAATACGCCCAGATACCCATCTATAGATAGATAGAAATAACCTGTCCCTGCCTGTCCTCGATAACCACTCGTATATGGAGAGGAAAAAATATAATGAAATAAAGGAAATAACAACCGAGATATAACCCAGGACAAAAAGAAAAGAGAGAAAGATATATGTAAAGAAAGAAGACCTTAAGGAATATCCCAAACCAAAAAAAAACTCAACTTGATCTATCTCGATATTAAGAACGATCTATACCAGCGTAGCCCAGCTACGTTCCACCATCCTCCAGCCTCATCACATTGGAGGCTTTGTTCAGCAACCCCGTATGAGTGTTGTACTGCTCACGAAGTCCAGGGTACTTTCTCTCGTACCACTGAATGCGGGCTTGCATCCATAGCATGGTCGTCTGAAGTCCTTTTACGACCTGCAGCAGGGGAATGGGATCTTCTGGAACTGGACTCCAACACTCCCATTCATGTGTTTGGCAGTACAGCTTGGAGGCAAACTGTTTCGCTACGAGTATTTGCTGCTCTAGCTCCGTTCTGATTTCCGTCAGCTGTTCGCAGTTTCTTCGGATTGTCTGTATGCGTGTCTCGAGTCGAAGAATTTCATTATCATCTTGGGCGACATGACTTGGACATATCTGAGGTTGAGAAACACAGGGTTCATCCACCAGTATCTTGAGATCCCGCTCATATTCAACAGCTCCTTCTCTCTGTGCAGGCGATGTGTCTCCGTGTTGGTGATTGGGACCCTTCTCATTATTGAGCACAGGGTCTGAAACAATAATGAAATCGCCGTTCTGCCCGGCCTGATGAGAGTCATTAGGGATGACAGCTGGATGAGAACCAAGGGCTTCATGCTGATGCACTGACTGACTTCGCTCGAATGACTCCCGGGAATGTATATATGTGTCGTCACCTGGTAGCTCAGCTCGTGCAGATGGAAGCCGTTGCAATTCCATGGCGGGACGTGACATGGTGATCGTAGGCGACCCTTGGCCTTGGCTGTTGGCTTGTTCAGCGAGATATTGTGCTCGTAGATTCTCAACTTTACCCCTAGCCCTTCTCAGCTTGTGCCATTCCTTGGTTTTCTCCTTGATGCGCGCGAATATTTGCCTAGGTTTCCCGTCATCTCTCGAGCGTGAGGGCTCAGATGACGGTAAACCCAGTGCCAGTTGGGTATGCCATTTGATTCTAGCGATGAAACTATCTTGCATGTTTGATCACCTCCGGCAAAAGTATATGATGTTTGAAACAAGTGTTGTTCTCCCTAAAGAGACGAGAAGATCGAGTCCAGAATGCTGTGGAAGTTGCTGCTTTTAATATCTACGATTCAGTCATGACGTACTAAAAATGCATATAAAATTTCCCAACAATCACTGTGTTCTCATCACAGCCATTGATAGAACGGATTTTCTATCAGTGTGAACAAAGCGCCATACCAGAACACTGTTGAGTACATGAAAGGCAAAATAACTATTGGAATTCCCCTCCTTTGTTCTATAGCATTAGGTACCACCACTAATGCAGGTCTTTAGAACAAAGCGTCGGAAGCGAGCGCCATAAGCTTGATGCGCTGAATGAGGCCCCCATTTTACTGTCCTGTCCATCTCATAGATGCCTTGAGGGCATATCCAATGCTGGTGGGTTATTCGCTTGACTGACTTTGATACCGGATGTTAGTCCAACACCTGCCAGACTACCCCGATGATGGGTGAAGCCTGGAGCAAACGTGTTTGCAGACTGCCTTGTACCACCAAAACTTGGTATTGGGGTTCCTGCAAGAGTTGGCAATACCGCCGCCTGATGTACTGATGTTGCGTTGATGCCAGATCGACGGAGGCCACCAACAGGGGCTTCTGATGTATCGCCTGTCATACGTCAGCAAGTACCATCGGTAGGTGAAATGAATGCTCACGGTGGGACGACCCTCCAAGTCGTGGCCAATGGGTGCCTTCTCTTGTCATATTTGTATAGTTTCGTGGGAGGCCGGTGTTTATTCCTGAGATATCAATGCGATGACTCTGGCTAAAGGTCGGCGGAGGGTTACTATCAGCATGGCTTTGTGTAGGTAAGCCAACATCATAGCCTGGGTCGATCTGGGCTGTTTGTAATGTTGAGTCAACAGCATCAGATGCTGCCCTCTGAATCTGACCAAGCTCAGCCTTTCTCTTGACTTTGTCGTAGAGTTCTTGTAACTGTAGAACCTTGCGACTTTTGTCTTTATAGGCCTGAGAGATTTCGTCATTCTTGCGCCGCAGAGCATCCTGTTCTGCTGCTAGACCTGCTCTGTGTCAGGTGAATGGATGCTAAATTGAGACGAGTAGAGTACTAACTTGTCAACTTGTGGTGAAGACCTTCGATCTCTGAATTAGCGTCGTTCACGGTCTTCTCGAGACGGATACTGAGATTTGAGTACTTGTCGGTCAGGGTTTTGTATAGATACTGCTGGTAATAGATGTCTTGCGTGGTCTGGTAAGCCCAGAAGCTAAGAGCCCGACCGGCGCATTCCATGATAACGTTGGGGCTCAGCCCGCTTAGAACACTGGTCTTGTAGTCCTCGCTTGGATTCAGGTTGGTGATTACGGCGTCGTCCGGATTGGTTAGTTGCGAATGGCAGGCAGGGCATGTGTTGCGGCGATCAGGTTCCTGTCCGTTGACGCCGAGTCGCTGGGCGCATTCCATGCAAAAGATATGGCTATTGACTTTAATGTCAGAAGGCTGCTGGCTTCTGAATGTGATATGCCTACCTGCATGTCGTCACAAGTGCACGTTCACTCAGCTCTCTTCGACATTTGAGGTTATTACAGGTAAGTGCATGCTCCATGTCTGCTCTTCTGTAATTCCGTTCCCGTGTGATGTTGAATGGATCGCGCCCGAGAATGGAGTTTTTGATGGAAGGGGATATTTGCAGTTCTCGTTGAGGATAAGGTACTGCATGGTTGATGCTAATGGACGTGGGAGGGAAGAACACCCTGATGATGCCTTCCAGATATGGAAGTTCAGGCTTACACTTCAAATCACCTCGACAGAAACCGAAAACAGAGAGCAATAAGGTACTCAAACATCAAGACATATGTGTTTGCATAAGGTAGTAAGATAGGTAAAGTAAAGCAAAGTACAGTAAAGTAAAGTACCTAGCTAGGTAGGTGTGCTGTAGATAAAGTAAAGCAAAGTAAGGTGAAGCAAGTAAAGGGTCGTGACCTCATTTCATTGTCGTAAGCTGTGATCCGGCTAAGGAGACGACCTGCGTCCCCGGGGGTGCATGATGCCACTATACCCACTCAGAGTCGGGAATCGCATGTAAAAATACATCGAGAAAGGTTACATTTTCGTCATCTCATTTCAAGTGAGCCGTAGATTCCGCGCTCATCCTCATACATCGAGTGCTGCATCGGAGTCACCAAGTCATGACCGTATGGCTGGCCCTCCATCATAGATGGCACGGGCACTGAGCTCCATTGCCGTGAGCTATAGTCCCACCAGGTTTGTTGTGTGAGATAGCTGGACCCGTCATTGGTTTCGAGTTCAGTAGGTACTTCAAACTCGAGCTCTCCGATGAGTGAGTCGAGGTCAGCTTCGAGAGAAGACTGAAGCTCCAGGAGGGAGTCTGATGGTACCAGAGATGTGTCTGGCTTGGGAAATGAGGACTCGAGAGGTGGTGATGGAAGAGGATCTCCGAGTGAACATTGTGATTGAGCCAGGAGGTTGATAAGTTCCTGTTTGTCCATGGTCCGCAGGGCAGAAACGTCATGGTTTGGGTAAAGGCGCCGAAGGACTGACCGACACTCCTCGAGAGATTGTGCCAGGCTATCCAGAGCCCTGGGAGACGGTTAGCTGAAGAGATCTTCAGATTTGACATATCACCTACTTTCTGGATGGAATCATTCGTTGACGATGTTTATCGTAAGAGCAGCTCTTTGGAGCTCGGCTGGTGATGCATTGGCCGCATGGCAGCTTGCCATCGCAGCGGATCTTTCGTCGTTTGCATTCGGTACAGGCATGGGGAGTCGTTATGCGCCGTGTGCCGGCAACCCTGGGTCTTGCATTGCTGGAAGCAGCGGGCTGCTTTTTTGGAATGATGCCCTGGACTTTTGTGGTGTTAGAAAATCGAGACGACGATGTTGAGTTGAGTTGAGGTTGACTTACAGGTGTGAAAGGAGCCACCAGCGGCAACCTTGGTACTTGAAGGAGACATGTTAACAAGGAGTTGACAGCGCTAATCAGGAAGATAATCCTATTGTGCAAGCCACGAAGAGAAAGGGCCCCCAAACTCTGATCTGTGTAAGGCTGGACACCACACTTATTAAGTAGTACTGTTAGTGAAGCAGGTCTGCCAAGTACATTAGAGTAGCGGCGACGATGTTACGGTCGACCCGGCGCCACCTCTAGCAGATAATGCGGAGAAGGACGCTGCAAGACGTACAGGAATGGATCGTGGGGAACAGGGGAGCAGGGTCCTCATTCGTGGGATGATGCAAGTCCTTGAAATGGACGCATGAAGAGGGACGATCCAGAGCGTATGGGGTAGCGTAGCATAACACAATACAACAGACAGCATTTGCCCGGAGAGATGAGAGGGGGGCGGCTATGACATTGACTATGCCCAAGTTATGGGACGTGAAATTAAAAGCAGGTTAAACTCAGGGTCCTGTCGTTGACGATTGTCTTCGGGCATGGCGACCCATTTGGAAATGCCCGCAGAGGAGATTTGTTCAGAGTTGGACGAGACAGGACGTGATCTGCTGGGCCGCCTCCACGACAGATCAGTTTCTGCGAGTCATTTCGTGTATTGTACCCGAGGTTAATTAGACGCTTCTGCATTGCATCGAAACCGGTGAAAGAGAGCACCGGGAATATCTGTATCCGTACGAATACACGAACACTTGAAGACATCAAACCAACAATCACAATGAGGCAGGACAAGGCAAGGCAAGGCAAGGCAAGGCAAGGCAAGGTGATGTGAGGTGACGATTCAGGAGTATCTGCAGTCCAGAGTCGAGTCCAGCCCAGCCGAGCCCAACGCTATCCCCTCACCATTGCAAGCCAAGCCAAGCCAACCCAGCCCTTAATGATGGGCATATTGGCTTGGGCGGCCCGAAGCATTCACGGCAGTCAACTGATGGCTGCAACGGAGCAGTAGCAGTAGCAGAGTCCAAGCTTGTAAGGAAGCAAGATCTTCAAGCGGCCTCGGCGTTGCGGTAGCTTCCTTATTCCCGAAGAGTACAGTAGCAAAGCCTCGCATCGCCTCGCACCCATCACACGTCCCTCCCTCGTCATTCTTCTTCGAAACCCAAGTCAAGTCGAAGTCGGTGGATGGGGAAGTGATGGGATGACTGTGGTGGCTTAAATCGACAGGCAACAAGGCAGTAAAAGGCCACGAGATGAAGGGGCCAGAGGGTCGCGTTGCATGGCCCAGATGCATGTACATGTAGTTCGAGCCGCCGATTGCTGCCCTATCATGTTTATCCATGCCCTGACCCCCTGGTCGATTTGCATTTATCCAGGAACCACATCTCAAGCTTCCTGTTTCGGACTTAGCAATTTTATGGTTAAGTTGACAAGTTACGGGGAATTTCTGGGGAAGATGAACCAACATTGACTGAATGATCTGCTTTGACTGTACAATTGAGGCGCACGTACGTGCGTGTTGGTTTGACAAGCGAGATCGTGTACTACATAGAGTGGATTACATGTTGGCTCGTATATGTAGGAGATCTCTCTGCCAGATCGTCCTGGTCTGGTAACGACAGACATCACGTCTCATCTCTGAGCTCTCACAACACAACACAACACAAAATGAAATAATAATAAAGATTCACAAATGTAATCCCGCTCTCCCTGATTAATTTTCCGTCAGGCGCTATATCATGCAGGTATTCATCCGATGTTACCATTCGCCTCCCCGTTGACTTAGTCTTGCCTTAGTAATTAACCACATCACCTTGCTTTTAGATCAAAAGCGCGCACCTCACACACAGGCACAAGCAAGCAAGCAAGCGATTCGTTCACATGGACAACCTCCGAGGGATGGGACACCTTCTTCCCCAAGGTACCGAGTGCACTCTTGTCAAATGAGCCTCGCATCGCGCGTGTGATCATTAATCGACCCATTGGAGACTTCTTTCATACCACTCACAGAACTCTGGTTAATACACAGTCTACCAAGGGTCTGGGATCCTCGGCCCGTTTCTCTGAATCCCCTCCAGCTCCAGCATTTCCTACCCCGGGTTTTCCCCTCCAAACCCTCCAACTGTTTCGGCCCCTGGTTACCTTTCAGGGAAGGTGACCGTGATCCGGCTGGATAATAGTCCTGATACCGAACTCCGTGTCCACTGCTCGTCACGCTCCACGAGACTCCCTTCAGAGGCCTGCTCATTGCTCTCTTCAGTTCACAAAGACCTGGGGTCCCCGGCGCCAAGATTCATCCACTTCAGAAGGAGCCGGCCTGATTTACCGACCATGTTCCCACGTGAGTTGGCTATCGGAACACTTTGGCAGCCCATCGCCCGCTGTCCTCAGCCTCGGCGCGCGATACGGCCGCTGCTGCCCCTCCGGCCGGATGGGTCTGACTGTAACGAGCCATTTCAAACAGCATCGTGATTCTACCCTCATCTAATTCATGGACATGTATGTATGTATGTATGTATGTATGTCTGTCTGTATGCATGCGCTGGACACTTCAAAGCCACGCCTGAGATTCAGGTCGAGCGGCCAGTCGGAGCGTAAACCCGTGGTTACCATCACGCCCGGATTCAACATCGGACATTGTCTCTATCAAGAATAAACTCAATCCAGAACTAACCCTCCATCAGCAGCTCAACACCCTATTCTTCGCTTCTTGCTGACCTTTTGCATGAATATTGAATACTCTGCTGCCCTGAGCACTTTGGCAACACTCAGCACGCTCTAGACACTATAGTTCTGCTTCATGCCTTGCTAGAACAGGATTTTCGTGTTTAACCTTGGAAAAGATCTCGGAAATCTCGGGTTCTCCGTCACACCAGGTACTAGAATCTTGAAGAAAGAACCTCATTCTGTCCTCTGATAGGCACGTCGTTAACATCCGGTCACGGTCCTTTTGCATGTCCGTCGATCATAATACTTGTAAAATGCTTAGAGCCCCTGTAGCATCCCCAGCAGAAGGGAAGAAAAGAGTATAGTGGCACTTATATACCCCATATGTGACTCGATCTGATAACATGTCATGGCAGCACCCCTCAAGTCCGGCACTGGAGACCCCATGAGCTTGCACTCGTTCAGACTAGTAGCCGCCGAAATTCGGTGCCAAGGGTAGACCAACACAGACGGCCCAAAATAATGCCGAAGCTTCATTCGATTTCGCCTAATATCCCGTGGTTCATGTACAGATGTGACCAGAGGTCACCAAACGTACAATTTGACAAGGCCATCATATACATCAAATATAGCCTGGCCGAGTGATGGCTGGGGACAATGCTCCTCGCGAGATCCACATGAGATCCGGCGCGTTAGGTAAACTTTGATATTAGCCACGAGTCTAATGGTGTTGTCTTTGTTGTGGTAATAAAACTCCGGACGTATTATAGGGGCAATGCTGGACAACCGACCTGCTTCACAGGAATGTACGCCACCACCAACACATGAGCAAGAACTACATTGCACAAACTTGGACATGAGGTTTTTGTCACACTCTTGGCCTTAGATTGCTAGTTGTACATGCAGGTTGTGCGTACCTTACAGCGAGGTCAGACAGCACTAGGCTTGAAGAACTTGGCAGTCGATGTAGAGGCGGTGGCGACGTCCAGCAAGAGCAAAAGCTTTGCTAAAAGAAGACGTCGTATTGCCATGAAGCGGTGAGTGGTAAACTATTCCGTGATCCGCCCTTGATACGACTGTTGATCAACTTGAGACGTGGTAGAGCGCTTGCCACCTGACGTCCGGGGTAAACAAACACTCCCTCCTAATCCACCTCCATTGAAGCTCCCGCCCTCTTCGCTAAAGCTGAGCAATGAGAGAACTTGCTGATAGCCCTATGAGACTAGCAAGCTAGGTTGTACCTTGATGATTGCGGTCGTTTCTAGAGAGTTCCCGCCAAAGTTCTCACAGCCTCCACACCGGCAACAAGAGCGTCGATCCAGAGACAGATGCGACTCAGGCAACCCTGCTAGCGTATATAGGTATCTCGGGAAGATGCGAGAGAGAGTTTTCGGCAGGAAGAGGCTTTTAACAATTGGCAATATTCTGCAAGGGTGACGGTGAAGGAGTTGATCAGTGTTGCTGGGGCAAGGAGCTCGTAGCAGGCGAACTCAAATACAGCGCTCATTCGTTGGCCACAACGTACCTTGCCGGAATATAGGTGACTAAACTTTAGTATAGTTATCTTACGATGGCAAAAAGGAACGTAATTCCTCACCGGTTCCTGGCCTGATACCGAGATGACATGTTTGATGCCAGGAGCATTGATGGCCCCGCAACCCACAACTATCATCGAATGAGGCCTTGTTTGTACGTACTCATGATTTCAGGAGACTGCGGAAACGCAGTCTTCCGATGAAACGTGACTAGTTCTGATAGTGGGACTGTCTCAGTCAATCAAGCAACATGACCTGCCAGGAACATCGGGAGACGTCCCGGACACTTCAATGCAGAGAACATGCAAGACGAAGTGGCCATAAGCAACACCATCATCATCTCAAGCACATACGACCAAAGGTAGTG
>NJCR01000164.1:0-48553 GCA_002234235.1 Fusarium hostae | reverse complement strand
AGTAGTTGGGTCGGTGACGACCAGCGAATCCCCTCTGTTGTATGTTTTTTGCTGGGTGCGTTTCTTGTTGTCTTGGGCTTCTAGCTTCGGATCGGAAGTATCATCTTTTGTTCACGGTTGCGACGAACACGTGGTCGATATCTGGGGTTGGGGTTGAGGGAGAATTGCGATGTGGAAACTGAAACCTGTTGTCATTTAGGAGATGGATTCAGGAGGCCCTACCACGTTGAGCTACTCCACGATGTCCATTGCTGCTTGCAAAGTCGTTCGACGAGACCTTTTTCTATTGTAAATCCTTCTATCCAGTCATTACTCGTGACATTGCTCCATTTCTATCTTTCCCACACGATAACTCCATGGGCTGATACCTTTTTACAGGCGGAGGACCTGACAACGGCTGTCAATACCGTCGAAGATACAAGTGTTGTCGATGGGCACATATTGCTTGGTAATAATCTTGATCATCTCTTGAGCAACCATGCCACCTGTAAGGGCTGATATATTGTGAAGCTCGCCGCCGGCAGCGCGCTCAACTTCTTGCGCAGTCTTCTTGTAACGTTCATTTTCAGCGGCTTTTGGTGCGGTCTTGCCAATGAAGGCCATAATCTCATCTGCAGAAGCAGTCTTGGTATTTGATGTTGACAACAAGGCAAGGTACAGTGGGATCAAGGAGAGAGGCATCTCGGGCCCAGCAAAGGCTGACATCTCGTCGTTTGCTAGCTGTTGTTCTGTAGGTTACGTGTCATTGAAAGTCCCTCTGATCAGGAAGAGCTGCACTTACCAACAATCTTATCGAGACTGGTAGTCTTGTCTTCAGAGGCATTAATGAGCTTGATGAAACTAGCATTCTTGCAGAAGAGCTCGACCTGCTCGGAATCCACGTCCTCACCGTCGGGAAGACTTCGAACGGTTTCCAAAACTTGACCGGCATCCTGGCGAGCCCGTTCCTTGTAGATGTTCTGAAGTTTTATGTAAACGTTGGATTGAGCTTTCATGTCAGGCAGTCCTCCAGGTACGGGTAAGCGGCCATGTTCGTCATAAAATCGCTTCACAGCCTCTGTGATGATCCAGAACCCGGACTTGATCTCTTCCTGGCACAAGTTAGTGATGAAGTTGACATTAATTGTACTTGTTCTTACAGGATCTTGGTGCACGTAGTCAAAGACTTGTCGAAGAGAACTTGGAAGGGTGGGGGTTATGATATGTTTCATCACGGCAGCTATAGCCTCTTCAAAATTCTCTTCACCCCCCTCGGGGTTGTCTGTCCTCATGGCTTCAGAGACAGTTTTGCGGAATGCGGTCTTGTCGATGTAGCTGGTGGGGTAAGCGCCGTCGTGAGCTTGTTGCCATTGCTCTAGATAATGAAGGAGAATGACGACCAAGGGTAAGTGACCATGCTCATGATTATCGAGGTTGTCGATGTTTTCAGTCATGCTCTGGGAAAACTCAAGGAGTTCAGGCCAAGGGGCTAGAAGTCGCAGATCTGTGGTGGCGGTCTCGTCGGGATGGGTGTCAACGATAGGAAATGTGCCAGGTAAGGTGGTCTTGAAGTAGGAGTAGTATCCCACAGAATGAACCGCAATTGTAGGGATTTTATGTTGATGAGAATAACTCTGAATCAGCTGGACCTGATCTTGAGGCAAAGGAAGAGCATAAAGAATCATGGTGAATGTTGGCGAGCTACTGAGAAAGTGATCTAGATGGAAAGATTCATCCTGAGATATGTCAGCAGGATGGATTATTGCGGCTGGGCAGATTGAACGACGTACCTGGGTTTTAGGATACCACTCACCCTGTACTTCAGGGTTAAGTTCTAAGAGAAAGTTGGTACAAGCTTCGGCTCTGGACTTGCCCAGCCAGCTATCATCTACGAAGAAATTGACACCCAAATCTTCATGACTTACAGCGTTCTGGTCGGCAATGGTGAATCGGCCAATACCAGGCAGCACAAGATTCTTGAGAGTCTCAACGCCGACAGTACCAGCACCAGAGTTAACGAGGAGAATGTTGGCCGACTCGAGAGCAGCCTGACCAGAGGCAGCCCACAGTCGGAGTTGACGGTCATATTTCCGCTCCTTCTCTGATGGACCCTGAAGGATCGGAGGGGTCTGGATCATGACATCGGCCATATTGAGGTCCGGGGCTGATGAATGAGAGTGTATGTGACTGTGACTGTCCAGGTAATGATGCGATGTCGAGCCGTGTAGCTTGCTCAGTAAGAAGTCACACAGCGAGTAGACGGACTTCGGACAAACGAGTGTTGCGAGACCTCCGATATGTTGCGAAAAGCTGCTAGTATAGATGCTATTGATGAAGCTCTCAAACGAAGTGGTGAAGACGGTGTTGAATGATCGGGCAATGGTTGCCTGCTGCTGCTGCTAAGCAGTGACTTAGCATTGGACAAATCATTTCTAACCACTCCCGACGTGGGGCTAAGCCGCGCTACGTCACGACTAGGAGCAGCCACTTAAGTGGAGCGCTCGCGCAGCAGAAGCTCGTGATTGGACCATCTTTGTCCGAGCTGCTGAGATGGGCCTAGGCTCTGTAGGTATGTATACTCCTGCCTTCCAGGTTGTGATGGGTTCTGATGGTGGTTTAAAAAGAATGGATGCGAGACATCAGAATAATAAGTAGAGCTGGTGACTTAGATGAAATCATTTTGGCTCCTTGTATTAGCTTGGGGGCAATTTCGAAAGTGTATAGTACAGTTTCTCGCCGAATTTGAGGCCACAGTTCAGGGCATCCGAAAGTGATAATTCAAAGCCTTGAGGACGAACTTTGAGCCACTCCTCACACACAATTTAGGTTAAGTTTTATTGTGATACTCTGATGATGGTAGATAGTAAAAAGGGACAAGAAATAACTAGTCCAAAGGTTTACTAGGTTTAAACTAAATTTACCGTTGTCTTTTTGTCCTTGCCTGCCCCTAGACAAACCGTCTCACTCATTCCAATATGGTGTCCCAGGCTTTATGCATGAGGTAATGCAGAATCCTTCAGCAAAAACATGAAGTGAGTACGAAGCCGAAAGTCCGCGGCATGGGACGTGTAATCTTTGAATAGACCTTGTGATCTTAAAAATGAAACGGAATTCCGTGCTGAATTTTGGAAGATGCTTGATTCGCTGATAAAAACTCCGAGATCGACACTTGCAGCCGAACAAGCCTTTGACGGATGCAAGACAAGCGTTTCTCTGTACGACCGGACTTTGAGATTTTAGCAAACAGCATTTACGATACAAAGGAGAGCCGCACGTAACCATAAGTAGCTACCTTGGCTTAGCTTACCTTACCTAGGAGGTATCTAGCATTGGCTTCCTTTCTTCGAATTGATTTCCCATTTACGCCTAGCGCAGGCCTTTAAGATCTTCAATCTATCAAACAACCAGGGATGACACCATGGGATCTGCCAATCAGTTGACGAGACTATCATAAGCGAATGCGAGAGTGGATTCTGCATCACTCCACTTCAACGTCGCCGAGCTGACTGCTTCACTACGATAGCTCAGACTCACAGCCGGAAAGCCATGTTGGTCTCCAATTCTCATTTTAGTGATTCTCATAGCATGCCTCGCAAATCTTTGACCAGGGTAGTTCTATGCGAGAGATGCATCATCTTCAGCGGAATGCCTGCATCCAGATTTCTGGGACCACTTACCTGCAGTCCTCATCCTGATCATATAAGGGACGGAAACTCCTGATCTCTTCGTTTTAGTATAATGAAATATCAACGCTGATCGAGGCAAACGGAGCACCAAAATAAAGACTCTAGTACTCGTATTTACTATTGTTTGGCCATCGAGAATCCCCACTTGCGCCAGTGATTCAACCAACCTGTTGGCAGTGCAACATTTCCTGAAGTTTTTGGAGCGCCCATAAGGATTACCAAACGCCCACCGTGAACTACTTGATCCTATCATCGTTTACAATCTTCTTGGAATATACCACAGGAATCTTGTCGCCTTTGTCATCTCTCTTCATACACCCACCATGGATGTAGAAGCAAAGGATAAGGATACGCACACTCACATCGACGGCAAACCAGAAACCGCCTCGGGCTCCCAAACAGATCGCTCGCTTCCCGTTTCAGACTGTGACGAAACTGAAGTCCCAGTAATTCCACCAGCTCGTTTCCGGGGCCTTTGTGTTGGGTATGTCCCATCATCTCTTCTCCTAGCCCGCTGCTAACACAAAGTTGAAGAGTCCTTCTAGGCCTGTTCCTGTCCATGGTCGACACCTCTATCGTCGCAACAAGTCTACACAGCATCGGAGTCGACTTCGAGGTCCTTGAGGACGTCAACTGGGTTGCTCTTGCATACACTCTTGCTTATCTCGGATGCGCCATCGTCTTCGCTCGTATATCCGATATTGTTGGACGTCGCGATGCCTTCATCGCAGCCTATATAATCTTCTTCATCTTTTCCCTTGCCTGTGGCTTTGCGCAGAGTATTAACCAGCTCATTGCCTTTCGTGCTCTGCAAGGCATCGGAGGTTCAGGTACGCTCTGCTGAATCGCCATATTCCCCAGATAGTTAACAAAGTCAGGACTGTACTCTCTGACGATGATCATGCTGCCTGAAATCAGCCCAGATAGCATGAAACAGCACATAGCGGCTCTGGTAGGCTTGGTTATTACCATGTCAGGTGTCCTTGGTCCTGTTCTGGGTGGTATTTTGACACATTATACTTCTTGGAGATGGGTCTTTTGGATCAAGTATTTCTCCCCATCGAGATGCCTACCACGTAACTAACAACTTGTAGTGGCCCAGTTGGTTTTGTCTCTCTTGTGATATTCACCTTGACTTGGCCCAAACCCGAGTACCTACCATCGCAAGAACGACGTGCTTGGAAAGAGCTTGATTTTCTTGGATCCCTCCTTGTTATTGCTGCTGCAGTTTTGGTCGTTTTCTCATTTCAGAATGCTGGTACAGAAAGATCTAACGATGGATGGAAAACTGCCATATTCATTGCGCCTCTGGTTTGTGGCCTGCTTGCATGCGGTCTACTCATTGCTTGGCAAATCTTCATTCAGCATCGATGGCACGATCGGTTTGCTCCCGCATTCCCAATCAGCATCTTTCGGAATCGGGTCTACTCTACTACCGTTGTCAACACTCTTCTCAACGGCTTTCCTTACTTGCTGCTCATCTATTCCATCCCCCTACGCTTCCAAGTTGTTAGTGGCAAGTCTGCTCTCATCTCGGGCGTCATGTTGCTTCCCATGTTGGGGACAGCCGCTATTGGCAGCCTTATAGCAGGGAAGATTAACGCTACCAAGAATTACACCTTCGAGTCATTGGTACTTGGCTCAAGCGTTATGACGCTCGGCTGCGGATTGCTCACGTCACTCTCACATGAGCCCAATGATGCGAAACTTCTTGGTTACATGACATTTTGTGGTCTTGGCTTTGGCTTAACCGTCGCGTCTTCGACAATGTTATCGTCAGTAGAGGTGCCTATTAGGGACTATGGTATGCATCATAGCTTGGATCGTGGAAAGATACTTCTGCTAACAATTCATCATTAGCACCAGCACAGGGTATTCTCTCTCAAGTTCGACTCTTGGGTGGTAGCTTGGGCATCGCAGCTTCATCCGCCTTGCTGAACGAGAAGAGTTCAAAGTACCTTTCGGGCGTTCTTACGCCCTATGAGCAAGCAACAATTGGTGGTTCTAACACACATCTATCTGATGCACAGTGGTCAGCTGTCCGCTATACCTACGCCGATGCATTTCAGGTAGAAATGAAAATAGCGACTGCAGTTGCGGCTTGCTCAGTCATATCCGCATTCGGCGCCTTTCGAAAAGGACGTCTTTTGATAGCCGAGCAGAGGAATGCAATTGTTAGAGAAGAGGAAGCCCGCCGCCATGCACAAACGGCACAGGTTGTATAGAACAACCTCGGCTCATGTTTTTACATAGGATATCACACCACACACAGGGTTGCATCTCGGCGTTACGGTCTTTTGACTTGACTCTCTCTAGGGTTGTATTATAAATCAATAGGGATCTAGATTTTCTTCTTGTTAAATCTCATCTTCATCCTTGTTTTCCAACGAAAGGTCATTTTAGCCTGCTGGAGCGACACACCTTATTTCCGCACTTATAACTCAGGGGAAGCATGAGCTGCACACCACCACATATAGCCGCCACCACAGAGAGACGAGCTATACAAGACATCATATTGAATGGAAAGCATCTTCATCGTTGGTCGTTATATTCTCTATGTGCCATCATCCATGCTGCTATCTTCCTCCTTCGTTGTCCCCCGATACATGTCCACCGCTGCTGTACTTGGCCTCCTCGGCTTCATATCATTGAGGGCCTCACTCTCCTCATCAATATCATCGTCGTCATCTCCTTCGCCATCGTTATCCGATGCATCTGGCGACTCTGCAAGACTGTGCTGCAGTGATGCCATGAAGTCACCTGCTGCCTCAAACTTAGTAATCCCCTCCTTATGGGGCAAAGTCGAGTACATCCTCTGGGCCTCATCAAGACATCGCCTTGCCTGGATGTGCTTGGATTGCTGAAGCCAGGCTTCTGCACTGAGGACGCTCCAGGTTGCTGATTTTCGACGGCGCGAACCCCAGTGCCAACTGCCGACCCCCTCTTTCGAACCATAGCAAATAGCGAGTCGTTCTTTTATCAATGCATCGCCCACGCTGCCGGAGATCTTGGACTCAAGGAGCCTCACGCCCCAGCGCCCTGCATCATCAATATTCGTCCCACCCCGTAAACGCAGCAGCTCCAAACCTAGGAGCAAGCTTCGCAATGCTCCGTAGGGGGCGCTGCACCTGGTGTTGTAGGAGTAAAATGCAGCCTCCAACATTTGGTCTATTGTCTCGGCACGATTCTTCGATGATATCTGTTGTGGGAGAATTAAAAGACTTAGCGCAGCCATCTCATTGGCGGCGGCGTGATGTTTCCAGGCCTTGGAATCGCTAAAATCGGATCTCAAAAGATCGTATGTTGAGTGCGCCAGTTTCCAATCCCTCAACATAAAAGCGTAGTCAGCCAATTTCCGCATAATAGCCTCAGGGGCTTCTGATCCATAAAACCCAGCAGCGTTGTAGTTGTCTCTTGCGTTGCTAGTACCTGTGGAATTTCTGGAGCTGCCGGTGAACGCCCACTTCCTGGATAAATTCATAAAGCGACCTGTGAGACCTCTTCGGCGGGAAGCCACTTGGTCATTCCATAACGATACATTCCGTTCCATGGTAGGGATGACAGACATGGTCACCATCTCACGCACAAAAGTACGAATGGCAGTAGCATCAGATTCAAATATGTAGCGTGTTGGGTCCTCAAAGTCCTCGTCGTCTTCACTCCTTCGGATATCTTCCAGTTCCTCTTGTGCTGACATCCAGTCGCTGCGGGGGAGCGGAATGCTGTCATCATCTGTCTCGGCGCTCTGGCTGCTTCTTAAGCGAAGAAGATGGCAATGGGGTCCCATATTTCGTTTCATCTGTTCAAATAGTCCCATAGATCTTGTTATGTCGTCCTTCTCTTCATCGTGGACCAAGACATAGTATCGAATAAATTCACTGTCTACCCAGGGTGGAAGTTTTCGATTCCCTTCCTTTGTCTCTGTGTAGAGCTTCTTTAGCTCTTCGAGCGGATTTGGATTCCGTGAGCTAATGGCAACAACACATGCTACCGGATGCGAAAAGGTTTCGTGGGGCGAAATAGGAAGGCCAGATAGCAATCGCCGCAAATAAAGAGCGTAATATGGTGATGTCTCTTCTGAGCCCGTGTCTGGACCCGCGAACAATCCATGCTGAGGCAGCGCTGCGAACGACTCCTCTGCATAGGACAAATGGCTGTTGACTACAGCTTCCACGTCCATGAGAAATTGCTTATCCCTGGATGTGCTCGCTTGGCTGCCATGCTGACCTGGCGAGGAGGAAGGATTCCTGAAACCCGAAACTGTGGGGTCGGGATGTTCAATATTGTCACCGAATCTTGTAAATCTGATAGAAAAGCCTTCTGCGGCTTTGCTCATTCCGTTGCTATCCCTGATCGTAACTTTGCCTGGCACGTCTTCACCAAAGGGTCTAAGTAGTTCCCAGAGACCATTTCGAAAGCCCTTCTCGTTCATCAAAGCATCTGTATCCTGGGAAGAGTAGATCGATACATGAGGTACGAATGCCTGTAGAATGAGATTCAAAGGTTCGGAGCCATCGCCCCCCGTCTCAGGTAGTGGGCGGTTCGGTCGGGCATCGAAGACGGTATGGGAAAGAACTCGAGAGGGCGATCCTCGACCAGCTGGGGATATTGAGCGCGATCCAGGCGGAGAGAGAGTTGAGGCATATAAGGAAGCAGCCGACGGGTTGGAGCGACGAAAGGCAAGGTTGGTTTCCGATTGCGATAATGGTAGTGACTCTAATACAGGGGTGGAGTGTCGCGACTTCGTAAGCTTCATGGCAGACGCAGCTGCGGGCAAAGCCTGAAGCGGTTCCGTCGGCGAAGCTTCATTCTCGAGAGATTGTGGCATGAAGGCGACGGCGAGCAGCGGCTTGCGGTGATGATGTCGGAAGGGGTCGTAATCGTAGGGGTTCTAGGATATAGGTATGATATGGGGCCGGACTTCGGAGGATTATGAGGCGCAAGAAGGTGAGGGTGAAAGGCGGATAATATAGGCCACAAGTTGGCTCGGCATGATCCTGTCACTGAAGTGAATGGCACATTAGGTGAATATAGGTTACCAACGCCTTTAAACTTTGAGGAACTTTGATCTTAGATTAGCACCAAAGGTTGGGCGACCATGTGGAAACTTGGGATATGATGGCGGTACGTACCCTTACCTCATGGTGGTGCCCCCAGACCGGGACAGCCAGGGACAGCGGACAGCGGGACGTTGAGCTCTCCACTGTAATTGTTCTACCGAGGCGAGAGCCGCAATACGTGATAACTGCATATCTGTATTCGAAGATTCAAGGTCCGTAACTCAAAGACAAGTCCTGCCACTCTCCTTTCAACCCAGTTTTTGTCGCATCAGAAATCAAAATGCCTTCAGATTTATCAGCATATCTCGCTTCTAAATATTTGGTCGCCGACCCAAAACCGGCCAAGAAACGGAAGCGCAAGCGCGGCGCCGACGCCAATAATGGCCTTCTTATCACAGACGATGACGATTCAGGTTGGGGCAACACCAATACGCAACAGGATGACGAGGGAATAGATGCTCCAGTCACAGTATCGGGACGATCTGCCGAGTTTCGAAAAACCAAGAAGAGCAATTGGAAGTCAGTTGGGGGCGACGCGACATCAAAAGATGATTCAGCTGCGGCTGCAGACGCGATTCTAGCATCAGCAGCAGCCGAGCAAAATGCAGCTCGCGATGAAGACGAGGACATGCCCATGATCGAAGACGAAGGATCAGCGGTAAAGATGAGCGACGGAACACATGCAGGACTGCAGAGCGCTGCAACTGTTTCAGCGCAACTTAAACGACGGCAAAAAGAAGAACGCGAAGAGTTCGAACGGCACCGTAAATCAGCAAAGGAGGAAGAAACAGTATATCGAGACGCCACGGGCCGAAGAATCGACATATCAATGAAGCGCGCCGAAGCACGACGTGCCGCTGCCGAGGCAGAGGAAAAGGAACGCTTGGCCAAAGAAGCTCTCAAGGGTGACATACAGCTCGAGGAGGCTCGTAAGCGCCGAGAGAAGCTACAGGATGCCAAGCTTATGTCATTCGCGCGCACAGCCGATGACGAAGAAATGAATCAGGAATTGAAAGAACAGGAGCGCTGGAACGATCCTATGATGCAGTTCATGAGTGAGAAGAAGCAAACAGGGACAGGACAGAGCAAAAAGTCAAAACGCAAACCAGTGTACGCTGGTGCTGCGCCGCCAAATCGGTACGGAATCAAACCAGGCTATCGCTGGGATGGCGTCGATCGTGGCAATGGTTTTGAAGCTGAGAGGTTCAAGGCACTCAACCGTAGAGAGCGGAACAAGGGACTTGAATACTCTTGGCAAATGGATGAATAAACGGGTCGAGTTTGATGCAGATATTCTATTATATACCCATTTTAAGCGCTAAACTAATTGACCTTATCCTCCATAACTAGTAATCTGAATATCAAGATGTATACTGTTGTTGGATTCCGATATTACGTCGGGTTCGGGGTGCGCAAACAAAGAGGTCGCAAGGCAAATAAAACTCCAGAAGAGAAGAAAGACACGAGATTACCGCCCTGATGGGGCATCTATGCTTTTACGATCTTCGGCGAAGTCGCTTGTCAGGTCCATAATCACAAAGCTTCTTGACAAGCTGAATCCACTCAGTCTTAGACATCTGGCCTGGCCTATCACCCAAACGGTGGTTGAAGAGCTTGATCAACTCGTTAACGGTGATACCTTCAGCGGGAATCTTGTCGAGAATTTCGGATGGTTCGACAGCTGAATTTCCGGGTGAGCCAGGGGAAGCAGCTGCAAGACAGTGTTAGTTATAACCCGGCCTGAAATCAGTCCGAAGGAAAACTTACCACCCTGGGTTGGGTTGGGACTGCCAGCTCTGGATGCCGAAGGAGTGCCCCGAGCACTGTTACTAACCAACTTCAGCTTCTTCCTCTTCGGTGCTGCTCCATCTGACATCTCGCCAGCAGTTGCCTCTCCGTCACTACCAGATCCAGCAGCCGTAGGTCGACGGGCTCCGCCCTGTAAAAGAGGAGTGCCAGACCTGCTACCTGTGGCAGATGTGACATTTTTCTTGAGCTTTTTGCGGGAAGATTCGTTTCCACTCGACTCGGAGAGTGCTGGGGAGCCGGCTCGCTTGAGCGACTTGCTCTTCTTAGAGCCTTCAAGCTTCTTCCCGGAGGGAGTATTGGTGCCCTTGGATCCGGAACCGCTCTGGTTCTTCTCGTCCTTATTGGCGTCCTTCTTCTCTTCATCTTTCTTGTCTTCCTCTTCTTCCTCGTCGGATGAGTTGTCATCAGACTTGAAATATCAGTTAGCATTATTTTGACCCAAGTTGATAAAAAAGGACTTTACCGAACTGCTCCATGGATTCTCCTCGGAATCATCGCTTTCGTAGATATCCTCTCGATCTCTCTTGATCAATGCCTTCTTGGTAGCTTTGCCGAGCTTCTGTCGTAAAATCTCTTCTCGGAGTTGTTCATCCAGCTCTTTGTCTACTTCTTGCTCGTCGCCTTCTCCAAATAAGTTGGCACCGAGCTGTTCCCGACGAATACGGTCCTTGGAGTCCTTTGTGTCTTCATCGTCATTCCTTTCGAACATAGGAGCCTCATCATCGTCTTGAAATTCATCACCCGACATATCAATCTCATCATGTTCCAGTTTCTCCGACCTCGAAGCGGCCTTGAACGTGGCACTTTCAGTCTTGACCATCGGGCCGCTCCCGTAGAACATTTTTCTTGTCGCTTCCAGGTCTTTTCGCCCAGCTTTCTTCTCTTCGTCTCTCATGACCCAACGGCCCACATCCACCTTCTTACTCATGAAGGCTTCCACCTCATCAATGTCGTAAGTTTGGAAAGGAGGCTTAGACGTAAACTTGTACCACTTCTCCAGGGGAATCATGCGGAAAACAGACTGGTCAATCATGAAGGCTACATTAGATCCAGAGAGTGTGTCCACGAAGTTACCAACCCAGACATTTTTACCCTCTGCATCTTCAAGATGCCATGGAAGAGCTTCCTCGTATCGTAGGTCAGACGCCTTCTTAGCAGTTTCAGTCTTGGGCGCTCGGTTGAATGTTGTCTTCTCCTCTTTTTGCTTCTTCGGTCGCTTGGGGTTAGGATCTTTGGCCACAGGTGCAATCTTGGCCTGGTCAATGGCGCGCTGAGCCTCACGTTCTGCTTTCCTCTGTGCCTGTCTTTCCACTTCTTCCTCATCAGCCTGGGGCGCTTCAAGTGCTTCGGTCTTGACGGCCCTTCCTGGAGGGGGTTGGCGAGCATCTCGTCGGTGTAATGTTACGGGTCGTGCGAAGTCGTCCTGGTCAGTTGGATCGATGGATTTTCCTCCTGCTTTAGATTGAGTGAACTTCATCATGTGGTATCGAATGCCGTCGAGAAGAGCCTTCTTCGTTGTCATAATGGGGATGTCGTTGAAGTGAGGTGGCGGTGGCTCTGACCAGCCACCATTTTGCCGTCGAATCTCTTCGATATTTGGCTTTGTTCCATTCTGCCTACCCGGAGCAGACGGCGCTGTTGGTCTGGGTGGTGGTCTTCGAGAAACAAGGGGGTTTGCCTTTAGGTTCCTACGCAACGGCCGAAGGGGATTCACCTTCTGTTTCTTCGGGGCACCATTTGGATGGCCAGGCGCGTTGGCAGGCGGATTGCCTGGGGGAGGCGGCGCGCTCATGTTGATGAAGAGATCGCGATTGCGCGAAAGAAATTCCGGGGATGTTCTGACGACAACAGGTTACGGCCTGTAGCCTAGCTCGGCGCTGGGCGCAAGGCAGAGTTAACGCGTATCCGGAAGAATTTGTAGGTTATAGTGATGGGAATTCGACGCTGTATGAATTATCAATAACAGGAAAAGACTGGGGTTGCCAGGCGAGGGCGCAAAGGTGTATTTTTATGCCCGGGCAAAGATGATGCTGAATGCAGGGACAAAGGTCCTGAACAAGATGGTGCACCTGCCTTATGACGATGACAAGGGCTCTGGAAGTAAAAAGCCACATGTGGCTGTGCGCTCCCCAACGAGCTTCCAGCTCCCAGTGTTTCTGGGCCTTACTGACCTTAAAGTTCATATTTATAGAGCGTCAAGTCAGGTCTTCTCAGAACGTTAATTGTTCAACCACCCAAATGACATCCGTCGCGAAATCTTGTCAAATGAATGCCCTTGCCTTGGAGCATAAAGGTCGTACATAGAGTTTTCCTTTGAGGTTACTTTATCTTAATCGTCTTAGGAATGACGCATGGTTGGATCTGTCCACGAGGACAAAGAATACAAACTCTGCATTTATCAATCACGAAATGTCATTTGGTACGCAGTGTTTTCACATGCGAATATTGCCTTGTTACGGTAGCCTGATTGCCAAAAGAAGGTACCAAGCTTTCTATGAAAGATAGATACTTTACACTCAAGAAGTGGTTGACACAGTGAGAATATTGGACACGGCACTGTAGTACGCTATGGATGCTTCTGACAAACAGTGAACTCATAACTGCATTTTGTGGAGATCACCAGCTCCAAACAGACCCGGCACATTTCAACATCCCACTGCACGACTTCATTGCCGCAGCCACGGCCCTTAACAAGCAACTGGGCAATCAGTTTATTTGCTCCTTCTGGTCTCCTACTTCTTTCGTTCTTTGTTCATCTTTCCACTCCGTGTTGGTGAGGCGATGCCAAACCATCTATACATCTTTGTCCACCAGTCCCCCTCCCTTCCTCCAGTTGAAAGAAAGCGCAAAACTGAATTGCAGTTGTTACATGCATTGAGTCTCCCGCGTGTTTGGGTTTGATGCGCCTTCCCAAACAAGAAAGTGTTCTATACGAAAGCGAATGTTGGGGAGAGTGTTTGCTGAGCGGGATGCAACTATTCACACCCTGGTCGACATCCTTACAACGAGTTCTATCGCACTGAGCTTAACGGCAAGAACAACTCCATTCCTCTAACGCATATTGTGTTTCTCAAGTCATCAATGGTTCCTCATCGGCGTGAGCCTCAAGTGGAGGCCCCTGGTGACTCCCAAGCAGGTATCGAGAATCACTTGCGCAATCTCATCATCTCTAATGGCCCACCGGTACATGATTCTTTGAACAGGGCTTCTCCGCAACCAGCTCCCGTATCTCAAAGCGACTCAGACAACAAGAATTTTTCTGTTGAAACGTCCGATGGGACCCCTCATCAGTCCAAGCCTGCACGCAAGCGGCTAAACCAGGCACAAAGACGCCAAATGAGCTCCCAACTATCCATATCTATTGACCCTCGAGCCCAGCAACCTCCCCCAAATAGAGCTTACCAAAGCCCGACGTCTCAATACTCCCGCCCCTCTCAGCCTCATCAACGCCACATGCATACTGACTCTCAGCCATGGGGAGCTTCTAGCGAAAATCGTCAAAGTGGCTCGTACTCCCATCGCCACTGGAATGGCCCTCAGCCGTCTAGGTATCGAGGCTATGACAATATTCCTCCCTCTTCACGTGGCCGCCCCAACTCTATGCCAACGCAATTGAGTCGGGGTTCTGGTTATCTGTACAACACCAGACGCCCACTTCAGTTCCATCCGGAGGAAATTGCAGCTCAGGATGCTCTGCTTGATCAGCTTTGTTTTCAAGTCGTTTCCAATTCTGAAATCGAAAGGTCGGAAATAGCAGAAAAGGAGAATTTCCGTTGCCGAATTGAATCCATTAGTCGAGAGGTGATTGCCAACTACGAGAAGGGGGAAAGGCCAGAAACAGACTTTCGACCCCTCACAGTTCAGCTGAAATGCTTTGGCAGTCTGTCTTCAGGCTTTGCAACCAAGGCCTCAGACATGGATCTTGGTCTTCTTTCACCAATGTCTGCCTCTCAGCCTGATGCTCCAGGATCTCCTATCCCGCGTCTCCTAGAGAAAGCATTTTTAGAAGCTGGTCTAGGGGCGAGGCTTCTAACCCGAACTAGAGTCCCCATCATCAAGCTATGCTCATCCCCGCCGGAAAAGCTCCGCCAGGGACTTCTTGAAGAAAGATTTCGATGGGAGAATGGCCTTGATGATGCTCATGAAGCTCAGGAAGAGGATGAACACGATCCACAAGTAGCAAACAACGATCATGAGAGTCAGCAAGACCCCATCACAGGGATTCAAAACAATCCTGCAACTGTCGTTGAGCCCGTGTCACAGGATCCCGGCGAAGATGGCACGAAAACAATTGAACTTAAGCAAGGGACCAGAAGCTCTCTCTCCTCATACTATGGCTTGGCCAAGCGAGTTCTTCATAGAGCCAGTGGCCGTGATGCTACCATCTCTAATTATCGCGTACTCTCGGATGAAGATTGGATTCTATTGAACAGAGTGAGCGAGGCTTTCATCAACGGTCTTGCGGATACTCGTATTCGTGATCGCTTGTCCACGTACCCGTCTCTCTCTTTTGCGCAAGATGCAGGCGCTCCAACCAAACGATCTTTACTTGGGGTCTACACCCAGGTAGAAGGCGAACATATTCGGCAGCGCTGGGAGGAGAGTGGTGTCGAAGAGCGTAACCAGGCTTCTCAGTCACTGACTGAGCAGGCCTTGAAGGTGTGGGAGGACGCCCAATACAGAGAGAACTTTGGTACCGATCCTATCTTCTTCACTAAAGAGCTCCAGTTGGCCCTTGACAAGCTTAAAAAGGCCCCTTCCGTGCAATTTGTGGTTTTGGAACAGGGTCAGCACGAGGCGCCTGTGTCATACTATACGAGGGCACTCTACATCTTCAACGGACTAAAGCCAGCTAATGAACAAGTTATCTCAAAGTGGACGAGTATGCTTGTTAATCAATATGTTGGTGGTATTCATCAGGAGGATATTCGAAAGACGTTACAGACTTGCATAACCACATGTTCCGAGTCCCTGTCGCTCAGAGGAGTCGGGCTCTTACACAAATGCATCCATTTGGCGTGGGAATTTGAGCGAGCATTAGGCAAGGATTCCTACGATGAGTCCGTCGTTCAGGATGTTAAAGACTATATCGCGCTGCTGCGGTCACCTTTACAACAAAATGATCGCCTGAAACTTGGCGATGGGTTCTTCATTCCCCTTACGCCAACAACGGTAGACCTTGTGGCGAGAATCCGACAACTTCCCAACCCTCACAAGATGGCTCCGAACCAGCCACGCGATCGATACAGAGATCATTTGGAGTTTCCCAAGACAGGTGCAGGTGTGCAATGTGACATCAACTTCTCGGCCCATTTGGCTCTTCACAACACCGCCCTTCTGCGATGTTACTCTCACACCGATCCGCGCGTTCGGCCCATGGTCTTGTTCGTCAAGCATTGGGCGAAGACTCGTGGCATCAACTCGGGATATCGCGGAACCCTTAGCAGTTATGGCTATGTCTTGATGGTTCTTCATTATCTAGTCAACGTCGCTGAACCATTTGTTAGCCCAAATCTCCAACAGCTCGCTCCCCCACCGCCTCCAGGGCTCTCGCCTGTCGAATTTGAGGATATGGTTTTGTGCCGTGGTCACAATGTTCAGTTTTGGCGTAACGAAGAGGAAATCCTGAGTCTGGCACGTGCGAACCAGCTCAATGGTAACAAAGACACCATTGGCCACCTCCTGCGTGGCTTCTTCGAATATTATGCCCACAGCAGTATGCTCAGCACTTCCACGGGCAGAGGATTTGACTGGGGCAGAGATGTGCTCAGTCTGCGGACCCCAGGTGGTTTGCAGACGAAGCAAGACAAGGGTTGGACTGGCGCCAAGACAGTTATCGAGGCTCACAATGTTGTATCTCATCCGCCGCCTCACTCCGACCAAGCGTCTTCCACGACAGTGCATCCTAAGGAGAGTGATGTAAAGGATACAGGAGCACAGCCAAAACAAGGTACACCAGGCAACGTCACAGGGAAGAATGGAGAATTCAAGGAAATCCGATACCGCTATCTCTTTGCTATCGAGGACCCCTTTGAGCTGGATCACAACGTTGCTCGAACTGTCACACACAATGGTATTGTGTCAATTCGCGATGAGTTCCGTCGGGCGTGGAAGATTATCAAGTCGGCTGGCAATGGCAGCCCCCAGGAAAGCTTACTCCGGGATGTGACCGATGTAGAGGAAGAAAGCAGTCCTTTATCTCGCCTCCTGGATGAGATTCATGGAGCGGGTCAATCCCGGAACACTTGATTGTATAATTATTATGTTGAGACGATGTACGAAGTTACGGACGGGTCAGGGTCAGGATCGGTGCTGGCGCAACGAGACGTAATCGTGTGGCTCAATATTTGAGTCTTTGATAATGGCTGGGCTTGGTGGGATTCATCGTTGGTACGATGTAATCACCATGTAACAAATTACACAAGAATAGTAAGCTTGTTTTGATCTTGGTATCGGTATGCATTGTGACTTTTAATGCTTAACTCTATTGAGACAGCACATCAAAGAAGTTTCTTGACGAAGACTTCGCAGAGCTGTTCTGCCTTTTGGGGGCATCATCTTTACCCACCTTCCGCTTCTTCTTGTCTTTGGCAGTTCGTTTTGGCTTTGCGTCCATGTTGGCATTTGGCAATGGGACAAGCCTAGAAATTGTCTTGTAAATCCGGTCTTGGTTGCTTCTTTGCAGGAATGCAAGGGTTCTCTCCACGTCAGGAAACTCCGCTAGAGGTGGTAATGACAAGAGCATGTCGTTTAGATCTGGTAAGGTTCTTTGAAGCTGCCCAAGTGAGAGGATCTGTTTCAAGAGCCGAAATGAGTAAAAAGCAGCTTGAAAATGAGCAACAAAGTGAAGAGTATCCCAAGTAATTTTCCTAAAAGTTGGAGTCTGCAAACTCTCTTCCAAAGTCTGCAGTGAATGTGAATGCTTGCCGTCTTCATGGCTATATCGTATATCAAGGGTCAGGCACAGGATGTACCAAGCCTGAGTTGTGTCGCCTTGAGTTCCTGCTCTGATTGTAGTCATCAGTCTGATCAACTCCTGAGACCACGCTTTTGCTTCTTTTTCAGGTAACATAGGAACCTGTCGTCCTTTCTGCACCGGAGTGTTGACCCTCCGGTACTCCTGAACAGTTGAAGAAGGACCAGGAATGATCCAACGGGCTACTGTGTAAGCCAACTGCCGAATTGACGTGCTCTGTTCCCATGCACTTCCTCGCAAAGGACTCTCTAGCAGAATAGGAAGAAACATTTTGGGATCGCTCGTAGTGTGCATGTGGCCATTCTGAGGTCCTAGTTGCAATACCATCTCTGATATTCTGGGATCCAATGAACCGATTTCTATTACTTTTCCGTGTGTTGAGGTGGGAATTGGTGCAACTACATGGTCTAGATACTCGTGGCAGAACTCAGTGTAACCCATTTGGTCGGTGATTGGTTGTGCACACTGCTGCAAAAGTTGTGGAAGTGTTGAATGAGCAGACCGTTTTCGTTCGTAAGCAAATCGGCACATCTCAGCAGAAGACGCAAGTCTAAGTTTCTCGCAGATATGTGAAGGACTAAAGCTTGCGCATGCGAGATTTGACTGCTCATCAAGATAAATGTCGCGAAGAAAGACGACACTTCCCTTACCCAGGTCATGAACCAAAAGATCCGAGTCGGAGGTGAGAACCGTCCCGCCTGATTGCGACAGATGCTGTGCGCAGTATGCATCCGCCTCTCCCGGAACAAGAATCACTACCTTGGTGTAGCGTGGCGAAGACCTCAAGGCGTCAATGATAGCAGGGACATGAAAACTGGGTGGCAAGGCCGATTTTCCTGGTGGTATAGCTGCAGAGAATAGGACCGGGGTAGTCTCGTTGGCAGCCGAGAAGTACGACGGGAAGAAACCATTGGTTTCAGACGAATGTGAGGCCTTCAATTGATTAAGGCTTTTGATCATCCGCTGCATGCGAACGGGTTCTTTTCCAGGTGGTAAATATCCGTCAAAGTATATGGCGTCGCTGCTGTGGTTAGTCTTAACCAGCCAACAAGAGACACCAAACTTACACGCCTACACCACGTTGAGTGAGCTCATCCAACCATGCTACAGCAGTCTCACTGAGAAGTTTGTATGACGGCTGAGGAATACCATGTCTGTTGCAGAGGTACAGAATATGATAAGCCAATGCCGGTCCATCGATGACTACGTGTTCATCGTTCAGGCTTCCATGAACAACATATGGCTCTAGGGTAGTTATGAGACGAGGAATCCCCATGTTGTGGGAGGGTTTCAAGGTTAGTGAATTTCTATCGCATTCTCATTGGGAAAAAGCCCAGATTATTATTGTTCAAGGAGAATCTAGGTCTTTCCAGGTCCCTCAGCGTCGATATTGCTGATACCTAGGTACCTTACTCAAAAATCAGTGTACTTCTTCGTAGAAGGGACTGGCATCTCAGGTAAAGAGCAGGAATTTCAATGGCCTCGACTGAGAGAGAAATTGTGAGACTGTGACGCACTTTCCGGAATGCCCCGCTTGGTTAATGACTGCGGGGATGGTAGCACAGTATTGAACACTGTAGTCCTTCCGGCTTCGGGTTGCTTGGTTTGGTGCCAGAATTGGTCTTTGACTCCACTATTAGAGAAACACAGCTCCTGTCCACAGTGAATATTACCTTTCCGACACACAGTGCAATAATCTGGGGCAACGAAAAAAAAAAGCCCCAACCTGAACGCGGCTTTCCTTCAACCTCAACTTTTCTTTCTTCCTTCTTTTTCTTCTAAGCTTCACCCTTCCACCTCGGTCGATGGGCTGGTCAAGATGCGCAATACACTGATCTTCGCAGGCAATTCCTGCCCAGTCCTCACAGGTCAAATCTGCGAGAATCTGGGCATGCATCCTGCCAGCGCTGAGCTTACCCAGTTCTCCAATGTGAGCTTCCCTTGCCCTCGTGCTCGTAGCCATGGTTATTCAGCATAACCATTATTTGGCAAACCATCACGATACTTCTCTACAGGCCCATGTCTGGCAGTCAAACAAGCTGCGTGCTTTGAGCTAACTAGTGCCCAAGGGTGAAACGAGCGTCAGAATTCTGACAAGTGTCCGAGAGAAGGACGTCTTCGTTGTCCAATCAGGAAGCCCTAGCATCAATGACTCCATTATGGAGCTTCTCATCATGATATCGGCCTGCAAAGGCGGTTCTGCTAACAAAGTCACTGGTTCGTGGTTCTCTTCCCCTGTTTGAGACCTCAATCGGCTTACTTGTTATCGTCCAGCCGTCCTTCCTTATTTCCCCTACAGCCGCCAATCAAAGAAGAAGTCGCATAGAGGTGCGATTACTGCTCGCATGCTTGCCAACTTGTTGGGTGTTGCTGGCGTTAAGCACGTTATCACTGTTGACCTTCATGCCTCGCAGATGCAGGGCTTCTTCAAGTGTCCCGTTGACAACCTGCACGCAGAGCCTATCCTCGCGAAGTGGATCCGCCACAACGTGTCTAACTGGCGCGAAGCGGTCGTGGTCTCCAAGAACGCTGGAGGAACCAAGCGAGTGACATCGCTTGCGGACGCTCTCAAGCTCAATTTCGGAATTGTCACAACAGACAGGAAGCGTGTCAGTAACATGACAGCCAGCATGATCATGAGGCACTTCGATCATAATGTCGAGCGCCAACCCACGCCGTTGGAGTCCAACCGACCCATTCCCTATCGTGGACCCCCAGCTTCCGAACGTGCTGTCGAATCTGAGGCTACCCGCAAGAGGCAGACACCCCCTCCTCGCTCCACGCGAATTGTGACGAACTCACAGGGCTCTCCCACACGGGTCAACAGCTCCGCTCGTTCAGCCACACCGAATGCTGCCGAAGCTGCGGATCCCAACACTACTCCCCCTGCCGGATCACCTGATGGTTCAGTCAATGGCGAGGCGGATTATGATGATCATAAAGCGTCTGAGGTTACACAGGGCCGTTTGGTTCAAGGTCGTATTGTTGAGGATGACTATCCGTCTCCTGATCGATCTGTTGTCGACGGCAGTGTCGAAGATGATCCCATGACTATGTCTCATGCTTCATCCTTCTTCGTCCCTGAGCCTCAATCTCTTGGAGGATCTGGCGACGCTGCGGCAAGTTCCGACGAGGAGGACAACGCGTTCGAGGATCCAGGTGCCGAGCATCTCATCACCCTGGTTGGAAACGTCAAGAACCGGACCGTTTTCATCGTGGACGACATGATTGACAAGGCTGGATCTTGGATCGCTGCAGCTGAGACGGTGGTCAAGAAAGGTGGAGCTAAGAAGGTTTATTGCATGGCCACTCATGGTGTGTTTGGCGGCGACAGCCTGGAGCAACTACAAGCATGCGAGTGCATCGACCAGATTGTTGTGACCAACAGCTTTCCCATTGATAAGGACAGGGCACGCAGCATCAGCAAGCTCGTGGTTCTCGATCTCTCATTCCTACTGGCGGAGGCCATTCGACGTAACCACTATGGCGAGGCTCTTTCGCCTCTCTTCCAACATTATGGTGATTAGATAGGACTGCATCGCAATGCTTCCAATCTCACACAATCACCCGTTGCTACGCAATCGCACCCAGTCTGCCTTGGCAGCTGAGTGCTTGATCAACACTACCATGTGTGTTTTGATGATTACTATTCATTTTTAGCGAGGCGTCTGGGGAAAGGACATCTTGGTATCCTGTGCAGGACCATTGACTCTGAGGATGAAAATTCCGACAAAAAAGCAGAGTAGGTGATGAATTACGATTACAGTTCCTGGTCTCTTGGTTTAGGTTCGTGATGGCGTGACGTGATGTAGATGCCAGCCTTTTGTCGAGGTTCGGTGAAATGCAACCCAGCGGTGCTGTCACTTGTTGACGGCAAGGGCCCGATTCATCCCAGAATGGGTTCTTAACGGAACGTTGGTAGAACAATCTTTCGGTCTTAGAAGGCCTGCAACTCAGAACCATCATGGATTCATGTCTCTTCGGGGACAAATGGGTTGTGGGCAAGAGAAATTTCCGAACATTTCGTAAACAGGATGCGCTTGTTTCAAAAGTTTGTCATATATAGCAGTTCAGGTCATAACATCTATAAGTAAGACTTTTATTCAATACAACTCCTAACTGTATCTTCTGTCCGCTTGCATCATTGTTATGCTGGCTGTTTATTATGTTTAATCTTGACTGTCTAAGTCTTTCGGTGCATAATACCAGCGCCAGCCTGTCGCCCAGAACATTAGCCAAAGTTTGAGTGTTGAGTCAGTTGCTTACCTGATGACTGGGGAAGACGAGCGTATCGGCAATAACGACGTTCTCTCGACGAGTTGCGGTAAAAACGATGATCTCAGCAATGTCGTCGGGGGTGAGAGGTTCACATCCGCTGCTCGAAAGTCAGTACCGTGTATTTTGACCAGTTCAGGACAACCTACGCATAGACAGCATCGGCCTTTGCCTTGTCGCCATAGAATCGTACAACAGAGAATTCCTATTCACCATGAGAATCGCGTTATATTGGTCACATAGGTTATGCTTACAGTCTCGACCTGACCGGGATCAATCTCAATAACACGGACACGACTGGCAATGAGCTCCTTTCGCAAGCTGTCAGTGAAGCTGCGAACAGCGGCCTTTGTAGCGCAGTAGATGCCACCGCCGGGGTAAGGCTCTCGGCCAGCAATGGAGCCGACGTTGATGATATCACCGTGGCCACCGTCTGGTCGGGTAAGGAAGATGGGGAGGATAGCCTGCGTCATGTTGATGAGGCCTGTGACGTTTGTTTGGAACATAACGTTGATGTCCTCCTCAGCGATTTCAGGGGCACGAGCAACACCCTTAACAAGGCCTCTATTCTGTTGTTAGCAACCATTCAACGAAGTTGTCCACATATAAGAGCCTACGCATTGTTGACAAGCACGTCAATGTTTCTCCACTCCTCGGGCAAGTTGCCTACAATACCCTTAACCTCAGTAGGGTTGCTCACATCGAGCTTGAACGGCAGAACCTTGACACCATCGCCGACCTCCTTCTTGATTTCTTCAGCAAGTTCCTTCAGGGAATCAACACGGCGCGCAGTAAGGATGAGACGAAGATCGTTCTTAGGCGCAGTCCGAGCGAACTCCAGAGCCGTGGAGCGGCCGATGCCGGAGGATGCGCCAGTGACAAGGATTGTCTTGCCAGTGAGACGTTTGGCAGCAGCAGAAGCCATTGTGCGATGGGTGAAGAGGGGACGAAGGAGGGGAGTGAAGGAGTTTGAATGTGAGGTTGACAGAGAGACGTTGAGGGTTTTGAATGCGGTAGTGAACAGACGACGGGTATTCATTTGTTGACTAAGACGGTGGAGAAGATGGAGATGAGGATGGTGTGATTGGACTTGATAAGAGAGGTTGAAGATTGGAGGAGTCAGAGTTGAAGTAATGGGAAAGGTTCAATTTGAATATGAGAGAGAATGATGTTGTCTAGATATTGGTTCCCTATCGTGATTCCACTGTAAGATACCTAGATTATGAAGCCACTTTCTGAGCAGGCAAAAGGAACAGACAAGCAGATCATGAGAACATGAGAGTCGAGTTCCAGGCCATTCAAAGATACAATGCCTCCAACGTTCAAAACTGTCATACTGGAGGAGCGGCCTTTTCTTACCCCGCGATTCGACATGTGCTCCAGTGGGGTGTTGGAGTTGAGGGGCCCGGAGGACCTGAGTCCAGGAGTTATCCTATCAGAAGCTATAAAAGTTGTTATATTTCTGGTCAAAGTGACGAAGACGCCTATACTCAACGTCATTTTAGGTCCCCCAAAGTTTGGTAGGCTTGGTTCTATTGACATGGCGGCCTTGGCTCTGAGCTCAATTACCGCGTTTACCCGCTCGCTTACAGCTTCATCTGGACGCTGAATTGCACATACTATATTGCATTCATCTTCATCATGCGTTAATATAAGATCGAATCCTTTCACAAATCGTACTCAGGGATAGTAGCTTGTCACGGCGCTGTCTAATAGATGTGGTTGCAATCTAACGAAACTATCCTTAGGTGCAGCAGGGAAAGAAATCTTTATTAAAGATAACCTTATCTTTGTATAAGTTGCTGTTAGGATGCGATACTTGCTAAACACCTATCGTTTCTTTTGAGTGGAAAGGGGAAAGCTAGAATGGGGTAGAAAGAATGTTCTTCATAGTGCTAGAAGCTAGGTAGCTCTTAAAAAGGATGGGTGGGCTCTTAAGCACATGACGAAGCAACTCAATACCATGAGTTGATGGTTGAGATGAAATCATTTCATTGGTTGCCATGACATCCAGCATACTTCAAACACTTGTCACGGCACAAGGAATCTAGACTTTGGTGAGAATTCATGACTTCTAGATGACTTATGAGAAAAGATTACAACGCTTAGGACGGAAAGATAAAGCGCTTAAATTTGCATAGGCTCTGTTGTTCGAACCTGAGATGCTGTCTGTTCCAACCTACTGGACCATATCCATTCGAATAAAGGGGCCGGATCACCCCTGGCAATTCACTGAACCCCCACTATCATTGTCCCTGGTGACAGCTAGCTCTAGCCCATCCAAAGCCACGGGACGGGGCGACGCCAACGTGCATTGCATTCACGGCATGCATCCTCCAAATGTGTCGTCATTCTTCAAAACTTTCTTTGAACATCCACCACTTCGTCGTATGACGTGAAAAGACAGCCGTTGACGGATCTTGACTTTTTATCCCTCTGAGTTTTTCTTTTACAAGGCGAAACACTCATAGAACCGATTTTTATTTGCCTACACCGATTCAGCTTGCAAAACGACATCATGGGCGGGCTCGCCGACTACCTCATCCATAACGACCCTAGCTTCAGCAGGTAGCACATCTTGTCCCACGTATCTGGATAACTGTTGTTGTTTGACTAACAACTCTCGAGATCACGATTAGCAGCCCGATACTCGGATTTTCGATCACAACGCACCTTGAATCCCGATGGCTACCAAGCAAACATATCCGCCTGGCGCCAGGCCCTCTCAGATCTTGTCGCCAAGGGCAAGATTTCCCACCGCGGATCCAGCCCCGACCACTTCGTACTCAAACTCGACGACTCCTTGCTGCGGTCACTGGAATACAAGGAATTTGGCCAACCCCTGGCACTCGGGACCGTAGTGCGCGAAGCGACCGCCGGCCGGGACTTTATACCACTGCAAGATTTTGAGAAATCTCAACAGAGCATCTATCAGCGCAGTTGGGCAGGTCTACCATGGAGTGTTATGAGTTGGACTTTGCGACAGCTGGGCGTGGTAGACCCTGCTAGAGGCGATGACAAGCTGCCCATAGGTCAATATGTCATTGTCAAGAATATGGAAGCTGCCGCAAAGGAGCTGGGCGATCTGATGGCCGAAAAAGTGTCAAGATTTGATCGCGTGTTCAGCAGAGCGCAGTTTCAAAAGGCTTTTTCCGCGGCTCTCGTTCAAGGCCAACATCTGACGGACTCGGACCTAGACGTTCTATTGAAGTTCCTGTCGCGAGACAAGGAAGTCATTGAATATGATGGAAAGACGATCAGGATTAAGGGTTCTGGGGAGCAGGGCGGTATCACAAAGGAAGATGCCGCGATCGCATCCCTGAAGGAGCTCACAGAAAGTCTGAAGCACCAAGCCGACCTCCTTAACACACGCATCGACGAACTCTCCCAAACAGCCAAGGATGCCGTCACTAAGAAGAATCGCGTTGCAGCTCTTGCGGCGCTCAAATCCAAAAAGATCGCAGAGACATCCTTGGCTACTCGCTACGCGACTCTGAACCAATTAGAAGAAGTTTCCGCCAAGCTCGAGCAGGCTGCTGACAATGTGCAGCTTGTCAACGTCATGGAGGCTTCTTCTGGTGCGCTGGCAAGCCTCAACGCACAGGTCGGTGGTGCCGAGCGCGTCGACGCAGTTATGGATCGCCTACGGGAGCAGAGCAGTGCGACAGACGAGGTGAGCGCTATTCTGGCCGAATCGACAGGCGAGGTCATCGATGAAACTGCGCTCGACGACGAGCTCGAGGCCATGGAGGCGCAAGAGCGCGAAAAGGAAGAGGAGAAGACCAAGAGCAAGGAGGCCGAGGAACAGAAAGCCCGCGACGAACAGGAGGCAGCCGAAGCGCAAAGAAAGCTCGACGAGCTGCCCGATGTACCTGCTGATGGCGAGGAGGTCCGACAGAAGGAGCAGACACCAACATCCGAGACTGGAATTGCGAATCTGACGATATAGAAGACGCCAGACGAACGGACTGGGAAGAGAACGAAGCTCAGTGCAGGCCGAATAGTTTACACGTGTACATGATGATATAGTAGGATATCCCTGGCGTTTTGGGCTTAAGATTGTACAATTGGGTCATTGTTCATTAGAATATATACACCAAGGGCACATTTGTTGTGCCATTTTAATATCACTATGTGGTATCTCGATGCATGCCGTTCTATATACTTCATTCCAACCATCAGTTCGCCGTTCTTGACCGACTTACGAGTCGCCATCGTAATTCTCAGGCCAGGGTTCGTTGTGTATTTGATTTGGCGAATACCTGTCCCTGCGGGTGTCCGATTGCTGTCTGCTCAAATCCCTGTTGCTTCCTCGGTGACGCTTAGATTGAGAAAGCGATGGTTCAGGCGACGGACTATCGGAATGCGACGCATCCCATGGGAGTGCTTCAGCCGGCCTTGACGGAAAGGCCGAAGGTCTTGAATCTGCCCGACAGTCAGCGTAATGATCTTGTTGCATTTGATCATTGTTCGCTTGTGGTGTTATGTCCCCTTCCGTTTTCGACTCGTTAGCCGCCTTTTCAGCCTTCTTTTTGGCCTCAAGCCTAGTCCTTTTTGCATTTGCAATCAGGTCTTTGAAGGATGTATCATGTTTAGCTGCCCATGCTGCACCGTCAAAGTCTTTGTCTTTGATGATTGCTGCATTTTGTACGGATCGCCCTGTTGTTGGAGCTCGACCTCCTTGTGTCCGTTCCCAGACATCCAAATCATGTAATAATTCATGGCGTTTTCTTGGGCGCGCAGCGTCGCAGTTTGAATTCCATATTGTCATCCACTCTTTATGTCGGCGCTCTAGGAGAATTCGGGGCCCCTGATTTGAAATACCAAGATCGGACAACTTCTTTCGCAAAGCTTGGTCCTTGAACATGGAGTAATTGATTGCAGGTAGACGGTCCGGGGCCCTTGTTTCATGTCGCTGTTGGCTGAAACTGGAGTTTGAGCTACTTGCAGGAGTTCCCCGTGGCTTTTGTACAGGTCCAGTGCATGTCTCGAGGTGCTTGAAAACCTGCCATTCCTTCATTCGACTTTCGCAAACTGGGCACGCGACAAGGCCATCCTCTGGCGGTTGTTAGAACAGAAACATGCGCCTTTGGCATTTCTGAACTCACCTGGCTCCGGTTGAAAGTCCTCATCGTCCTCTGAAACTTCGACAGTCTCCTCCTCTTCGGTAGGAATTGTATAAGACGGGGTCGACTGGGTGTTTCGCAGTCGCGTGGATGACCGTAGTCGCTTGCCGTCTGGCGCACCCCCCGACTCAGGATGATCTTCGACTGTTTTTCGTTTCGAGGTTGTCTTCTTGGTGTTTCCACTTCGCGCCAACTCCAATGTTGCTGGTCTGGCATTGATGAATGCTTGCACGGCTTCTTCCATTGACCAATTGCTCCGCAACTTAAGCTCCTGCTCTGACGCGCGACACAGTGGACATTTTCCCTCATTGGACAAAGCCCGTCGGATGCATAGTGAGCAAAAAGTATGGCAGCAGGTGGTGATCATAGGGGTTTTGTAAAAGTCTTTGCATATTTGACATCGCAAAGCGCTTTCGACGGCGGCAAGGGCAGTGAGCGGCGTCGTGAGCCAGTCTGTAGAGTCGGGGACATCATGGTCGGCCATGGGAGGCACAAAAGTGAAGATGGGTGCTAAAACGAATGAGCAATATGAATCAGGGGGCGAGTACGTCCAAAGAAAACCAATTTGAGGTAGAGGTGGTCTTGATACCCTCAGTTGGACTTCGCAAATTTAGGGCAAAGATCCCAGACCCAGAATAAAGTGGTCGCGCTGAAGACGCGATCGCTAGGATGACGCTGACAGTGATTAGAGAGCCCTTGAAACGGTCAGATTGAGTTAGTGTAGGCTTCGATATGATATTATTTATGCTTTTCGCCAGTTAGCGGCTGGCTTTTTGACAGCACTCCACGTGATGTCGCGTCCTCTCAACGCGTACTTTCCTATTTCTGTTTCCTAGCGAGCTATGGATCTTTAATGAGGGACAGCGATTTTGTCAATTGAGTTTCACCGCGTGTAACTAACCATATTTCGTGTTATTTGCCTTGACCTTTGGCTCGAGTTCCCAAGACTTTGAAAACTAAAACAACATGGACGAGCATAAAAAGTTTCTAGCAGATCGTCTGCTTAGTGAAGAACGACCGGTTTGTCTCAACCCTTTTGTCACATTCACTCAGTATAGCAACTGATAGAGTCAAGATCACATATCGGGTCTTGAGTAGAGCCTTGGATGTTCATGTCAACACTGCCAAAGAGTAAGCTCAAAAATTCCAACATGCTCAGAAATGAACTCTAACAGTCGATAGGATGCTTTATGACTTTCATAACTATCAAAATTCCCAGAAAGCCAACTCTGTTCATGCAACATACCTGATTTATGGCACCAAAACTCCAGAGAAAGACGAATCTGACGGCGATGTTGAAATGTCCGGCTCATCGCCCGAGGAGCCTCTCTCAGATGAGGTTCCAACTTCCACACTGACTCTGGCTCGGGAAGAAGAACTAAATGGTAAGCATCTATTCAAGGGGATTTATGAAATGGACTTGAATTGACAAGTCTGGTAGATATTCTAGCTGCTTACGAGCAGGTAGTTTCGATCCACGTTTACAGTCTTGCACCTCATCCCCAAAAAGACCTTTCTATTCTGTCAGATGTTGCATCTCAACTCTCGGAGCATTCATCAAACGGGGACATCACTGCCGCATCTAAGAAGTATGGCGTTATCAGCAACCCTAACGCTCGAAGGAGAGAACGAACGATCCGGCCTCAAGCGTCTGCTTCAACTTCCTCCAAGACCGTCAAGCAAGAGCCTGCTGCATCAAAGCCAACATCGAAGACAACGGTCAAGCAAGAAACCTCAACGGCGAAGCCTGAGGCAAAGCAAACTAAGTCTGCTAAACAGGAGCCGTCAGCTCCGTCGTCCAAGGAGGGAACACCTGCTCCAAGTGGTGGAAAGAAGCCAGCGCCATCTCTTAAGCGAGGTGTATCTGGCGGTATTATGCAATCATTCGCAAAAGCGGCTGCACGACCACCCAAACCCAAACCTGCCCCCAAGAAGGAAGAAGACACAGCTATGGCTCTCTCTGATGACGGCGAGGCAGATGACTCTGATATCGTGGCAACCAAGTCAAAGCCCGCTGTGGACTCTGCCGATATCAAGCGAATGCGCCAGGAACGTGAGGATGTACTGCGAAAAATGATGGAAGACGATGACGAAGAAGAAGAAGAGAAGGAAGATTCCGAAAAGGAGTCTGAGCAAGCCGACGAAGAGATGGAAGAAGCACCAGAACCTGAGCCAGAGCCCGAGGCCAAGAAGGAAGATAACGGACCTACAGAAGTGATCTCGAGCACTGGTGATGGGCGCAGGAGGGGTAGAAGACGCGTGATGAAGAAGAAGCGAATCCTTGATGATCAAGGATATATGGGTAAGTCCCCCTCGCCACGATCTTATCAGGCCATGATGCTAATTGCCAAAAGTCACCATCCAAGAACCTGGCTGGGAATCCTTTTCAGAGGATGAGGCTCCCCCACCAGCCAAAAAGGCAGCTCCTGCTCCTACACCTACACCATCATCATCCACAGGCTCCAAATCAAAGAAGTCGGCGCCGAAGGGACAGGGCAACATCATGTCGTTCTTTTCGAAGAAGTAGGATGCATTCAGAAGGATTATTAAAAAGGGTTGGGGAGGATAGCGACTGCAGAGAACATATTCTAATTATTTGTTGACATCTATAATATCGCTATTGGCCATTGTGCTAGCAAGCGTCTTGTACTTCTCGGGGTCGGCTTTTATCCTCTGAAGCACGCTTGATAACCTCTCGACACCTTCTACCAAGTCCTTCTCAGGGACATATGCGAACGTCAACCGTACGGCGTTGTCCAAATAAACAGAATCCTCATCACCAGGTACTTGAAACATAGTTCCATTTCCCACGACTAAATTCTCCTCGGCCATCGTGACTTCTGAAACAAGCTTGGCTGAGATACCTTCATCCAATGTGAGCCACACAAAGTAACCGCCATAAACACTGCCGTCGACAAGACCAGCGTCTCGGATGCCAACATTGAGGGGCTCGAGATGCTCATGTATAGCTTGCATCATGATACGATGTCGATGTTGGAGTTGAGGCCTGAGCGTAGCGGCAAGTCGCTCCTGAAGAGCTCCTGACTGAACCAGATCGGCCATGATAGATGCAGAAAACTGACTAGGTGAACCACCAGACTTTGTTGCACCCGTCTGTGCCAATCCAAATGCAAAAGCAGTAGATCCTTCAAGCCAACCAGTTCTCATTCCTGGGCCAGTGAGCTTACTGAAGGATCCGTTACTGACAGCGTGCCCAAAACCATGAGGATCGTTGTCCGCACGACCCATGGCCAAGTCAATGTCACACAGGCGCGGGAGTAGCATTTCCGGGTGCTCATTGGCGCTCAAACTGCTTGAGACTTTGCTGGGATCGCTATCGATGCGCCATTGGAGAAAATCATACACGTCGTCGCAGATGATGAGAGCATCATACTTGCGCGCAAGTCGAACAAGGGCTTCTCGACGGCGAAGAGACATTGTCTTGCCGGAAGGATTCGAACAGGTGGGAACGGCGTAGATAACATGGCGATAATGTTTACGGTACTTCCCGGCATCACTTACAGGAGGCTAATTGGCGTCAGTTCAAGGACTATTCACAAAACTCGCAAGTGCCGTACCTTAGCTTCTGGGGCGTGCTTCTCAAACTCAGCTAGCTTAGCCTCCAACGCTTCAATATCAACGCCCTCCTCATCTTCTGGCGTCGCCCTCAACCGTCCCTCAAAGCCATTGTCGCGGAAAATCTGGAAGACAAGGTGGTACGAGGGTGAAATGCACCAAACAGCCTGGGTCACATTGGGATCTGTGAAGCTCTGGAGGATGCAAGCGACATTCTGACTTGCACCGCCAGAGATACAGATACGATTCGGATCTCGTTCAACACGATAGTGTTCCGACAGCCAAGTCGCCAACGCCTCGCGCAGCGGCTGATATCCAGAATCTGGACCGTATTGTAGTGCGGGGATATATATTGCTGGGTCTGAGAGATTGCGCTGAGCAGCAGCTGAGAGGAGATCAACAGGTAGAAGACCAGGGTTTGGCCAACCGCGAATCAGATTAATCTGATGCTTCCCTGATTTAGGATTGGAGGGGACTTCAGAAGCATGAGTTGGTTTTGTCATCATTTTGGCTGTATTGATGTATGATGGTGATGACAGCGGTGGTGTTGAGGGGCAGTGGCTATGGTTGCGACATAGAGGGGAAGCTGCAGCGTTATTAGAAAGCAAAGAAGAATTACAACTCAACGTCCAGTAATATCGGTGCCGCTCTCCTTTATATATCACACAACTTCTATACCGGCAAATGCCAACAGCGAGCCCAATTGAGCGATGCCGGACCGGTTGGAGGATGTTCATGGAGACGAAGACGATTGTCAATGGTTCAGACGGCTAACTTGCCCAAAATGGCGAGGGGTAGAGACGGATAACGGTGGGCCTTCTCTTACTGTACATGCGCAGTACTTGCTCTAATGCTTTCCTCATCAATGCAGCCAGTCCATTAGCTCGAAATCTGGGGTAAGGAGATCTGATATCAGTGGCTCAGCTTGCACTCGAATACCAATGTAATGCCCATTCTTGAGTGAAAGCCCTCTATTCAAGGCATGACCGGAACCATAAACCATTTCATTATTGAACTACCTGCTCTTGTCACAACGATATGCCCCAGCTTTCTCGTCAATCATATCTCATACGGTGCAGCACCCTCGCCAAAGATCAAGTGTGGTTTCCTCTTAGCCAAATCCAAGATCGTTGATGCAAATACACCATTTGCCCAAGCAAACCAACTTCTCGTGTATTGAGTGATGTGCTGAACATCAATGCTCTCGTGGACCAAGCCCAGCTTGGCAGAGTCGAGCACAAGTTCAATGCATTCTTTGATCTCCTTGTCGTCATCAGAGGTTCGAGCTTGAATGAGAAGACTCATCGGCCAGGCGTTTCGTAGTCCGATATGAGGTCCTGTAAACTGTCAGTGGCCGCAATAACCGTGCATGTATGAGGCATCTTACCTCCAATACCCTTGAATGCATTTCCTTCAAGATAGTAGGGATTTCCACTCTTTTCCAATAACATCTTCCTTGTGTTCTGGTAAATAGGATCGTTGACTTCACAGAATCCCATCAGAGGAAGTGCCAGTAATGAAGGATAATTGGCGTCGTCCATTAGGATCGACGAGCCATATCCATCAACTTCATATGCAAACACATCTCCATACTTCTTGTGCTTGACTACGCCATGCTCCACGATGCCTTCACGGAGTTTTGCACTCCAAGTTTCTAACTTCTGAGCTAGCGTTGTTTTACCCGCCGCCGTAAGAATCTTAGATGCCCGCTTCAGTTCGACAGACATTTGCGCATTGGCGGGGATAAAGAAACCGAGGATTGTCGCATCGTCGCTGGGCCGGAAGGCTGATCGAACCAGGCCTGTTCCCCAGTTTAGAGGATTACCAACACCCTTCAAGTTGAGTGTTTCAGTTCCAATGTCGGTGCGCCGCGAGAAAGTGTACTCGTTGCGCTGAAACTCGCCAGTCTTGGGGTCGAACGTTGACTTGGATTGCTCAGTCAGCACGTTCAGGAGGGTTTCAACAGCGCGGTACCATCTCTTGGTTAGAAACTCAGTTGAGCCTGTATGATCGTGGAAGTCGTTGCCAAGAGCGAGGAAATGTGCTAGAGAATCTAGCTCGTACTTGCACTCGAAAACTGCTTGTGGCTCATATGCTGGGTGTACGTTGTCTTCTTGCCCATTAGACGAGAGAGGTAAGTCGCTGATAGGCGGAGGCTGAAAGGCGTTACAGTATGGGGACTCGATCACATATTCGGCCTGGGTGTTGATGGCACCGAGCAATAATGTGTGAATGGCAGGATCCTTCTTCGCAAGCGGCTGGTAAGGGCGCAATTGGTTTGTTGAGTCGCGTAACCATTCCGCGATAATGTCGCCAGTTATGATGAAGGATTGCGGTCCCTGCCAAGCTCCCTCGTCATGGAAACCCCCAAAGCTTCCCATACGGAAGAAGCCTGTATCTTTGCCTTTCGTATGGAACTTGACGGTCGTATCGGTCGTCGAAGGGAACGCGTTTTCGAAGAGTCGTGCGAGATCGGGGTCTTTCATGCGCGACGTCACATCTTCAATGACCTTTTCGATAGCGTCTGATTGAAATGTCCGGCATTTCGTGCTTGGTCTTTGGTAGGGGAGTTCTCGAGGGCCAGTACTGAAAGGTCGGCTGTGCAAAGGTGATGTCAGAAGGGTTCAACGTATTGTTGCGCAATGAGAATAACATACTGAGGGTATGCCGCATATCGTGTATAGTCGGGACATATACGGTGGTAGTCGCCAAGAGGTCTCTGTTCGTCATCTGGACTTGCGCTGATGAGGGTTGCGCTCAAGCCAAGCAAGCTTGATGCCAGCAGGCGAAGTGACATGATGGGAGTCTGAAAGATAGGTATGCTGCTGGCTTAGGAGAGGTAATATTAGGATGGAAACATAGCAATTTATTGGAACTCAGGTCGGTGTCAGTTGGACGTCAAAGGTCAAAGTCAACATGAGAATGGAAGTTGTCAGAGTTGTGTTACAACTGTCGCATTATTATCCCTCCGATTACGTAGGGCGACACAAGCTCGGCCAGAGCTCCAGCGTGGGGCTGGTCAAAGTTGGGGTAGTCATCAGCTAACTATAGCAAGCATCATGGCTCACGCAGCCGATTTACTGGCGTCAATATCGACGATTTTAATGGAATAGGGGTATCATTTAAAGCTATTTATACATACATCGCTTGCTATTTCTACTTCATGTCTATAATTACCAACCCCATGTTCGGCTTGAAGCTGTAAACACTGGAGGCTTCCATTGAATCTTGGTTGGATCCACTGTTCGTTTCCTCTTCAACTTAGTCTTCTCCCGTTGCTGGATCAACTTCTCCGGAATCACAATCTTGTGGTCGCTCTTGTGGTATACCTGCATCCTGAGAGCCTGCAAAGTGTGTTCCACGTCCTGTGTTGTCATAGCCAGCGCTGCAGAGATTGCCTCGATCGTGACCTTCTCCTCGCGCTCGTTGTACCCCATAAGCAGCTCCAAAATGTTCTCTGACCAATACTGCCGGTAACTTAGCAGACCCAAATCCGACAATGGCTTTTCTGGAGAGCCAAGCTTTCCTTCGATGCGAGAGAGCTCATACGAGAACTGAATTAGAAGTCGACCGTAACCTTTGCGTTGATATTGCGGCATGGTCAGAATACAAGCAACGTTGTATCCGTCCGCACTCTCCTTTTCCTTAGAGAAATATCCCACCAAGTGACATCCTTTTTCGGTTCGCGTAGTCATGACATAGAACAAGAAGGGATCCACGTCATAGTACAATGTTTTGTGGTCAAGAAACATCTTGGACAGCAGGCAGAGATTACGGCACCACGTTCGTTGTCGTCGACCATCGATTTCGAAGAATGATATATCCTCGTTCCGGTAAAGCTCGTTTCCAGGTGGATGTTGTAGTGTGCACTTTCGTCGATGTCTTGTAAAAGCCTTCTCATCTCCATAATAACTCAAACAGAATTCGCAAATGAAAATCACATCCTCCTGACTGAAGATCTCAGGATATGGTGAAAAGTACCAGGGGTAAAGGTCGAAACGCCCAAATTGTACCTTGGAGATATTTCGAATTCGTGATACTTCGGTCGGGTTCTGTGTCATCGAGCCGGATGTGCGGAGCTTCTCGATCTCGACTTCACGGCTGAATTCTGCTGGTTCCCTCTTTACTTCGGTTTCCTTCTCATCTACATCCATGTCGTCGCCTCCAGCAGGCGTTGCGCCATCAACGCTGGCGCGCGCTTGGCTTTCCCCATCGGGTCCGATCGAGGCAGACTTCTGACGACTTTGGGATTCTACAAAGTCAAGAAGGACGTCAGCTGTGGCATTAAGTAATAGGAACTGAAAGACCTACCAGTCCATGGATGTGGGGTATTTGCCTCTGAAGCGACTGATTGCTCCCGCTTCCCGGGCCTCTTTTGTGACTTCTTAGAAGGTTGTGTCTTCTTGGATTGCACAGCGGGCGCTTTCTTAGTTTTGGGGTCCTTGGGTTTGTCCTTTTCTGGGTTTGGCCACTCGACCTCTCGCGTAAAGTCCAGCCTAATAACAGGAACCCATTCATCTAATCGTTTATTGAAGTTATCGAAGTTGCAGTAAAATTGTTTGCCGCTTTTGGTCGTCTTGATGCTGAGGATCTCGGCGCGTCGTGGCTGGCCTTCCTTTTCGACCCAGGCAATACAGCCTGTCGTTATTGTTTCTGGGGTCGCAAGGCTTTTGAGTCGCGGCTCACCTGAGCCTACGGTGGGCTCGCCGCTAGGTGTACCTCCAGCCATGATGGGAATAGGATGGTTGGATGATATTTGATGATCGTCGCGTTGGCGGATTTGTGTCGCAAGATAGAAAACGGAAGGAAATGGTCTTGGAGGGACATGGCAGAAAATGAGTTGGAGTCCTTATCAGCAAGGCGGTGAAGTGCCGATTGGTTATCGATTCTTCGCTAGATGCATAGAATTCATTAGACTCATCAGTCAGAAAGCCGTTCCATCTCGTGCTCTTTTTGCGACTTGTACACACTGCAATTTTTCTTCTGGAGATTTTATGTCGGGTATTATCTTCTTTTAAGAAGATGGCGGCGCTTTCTTCCAACTGGAAGAAGCTCCAGGCGAAACTCAAGGAAGAGTCTGCGTCAAAGCCATCTCTCAAGCGCAAATCAGAGACCTTAACAACGAATCCACCACCTAAAAAGTCTAAGGTGCAAAAGTTCCTCTCAAAGCCGCAAAGAAGACCAGCAAAAGAAGCTCAAACAACAGCCAAAAAGCCAATGGGTGGTGTTCACAGTTCAAAAATCGAGGGGTCAGTACCTGGGACCTCAACATCCCTTGCACTATGGGCAGAAGACAATGATGTGTCTGCAGAAGCCCTAGCAGAGGCATACAGTCTGGGCGCGAAGGACAATTCAATGATGCTCGCCTCCGCAAAGGACAAAATCAATCATGGACTCACAGAAGGGATTGAGGTCGGAAAGTACATCGCTATCGATTGCGAGATGGTGGGCGTGGGACCAGGCGGCCATGAATCAGCTCTCGCTCGTGTGAGCATTGTCGATTTTCATGGTGTGCAGATTTACGACTCTTATGTGAAACCTAAGGAGAAGATCACAAACTGGAGAACAGCGGTCAGTGGGATTGACCAAAAGAAAATGATATTTGCTAGGGAATTTGAGGAAGTTCAGGCAGACGTCGACAAGCTTCTCCAAGGCCGAATATTGATTGGGCATGATCTCAAGCACGATCTAGAAGCACTCATTCTCAGCCATCCTGGAAAAGACATTCGCGACACCGCCAAATTCCCAGGTTTCAAGAAATATGGCAATGGAAGAAAGCCAGCACTACGAGTTCTCGCTCAGCAGATTCTGGGCGTTGAGATACAGGAAGGCGCACATTCTAGTATTGAGGATGCGCGAGCGACCATGTTATTGTTTCGCAAGCACAAGCAGGCGTTTGACGTTGATCATGCAAATCGATACGCGCCGAAACCAGCATCAGGTGGCCAGAAAGGCACCAAGTCGAAAAAGAAAAGAAAGTGATGGAGCGATACAAACAAGCACATCCTCATAAAGTTTCACTGAGATACCCATATAGCAAGACCTTGTATTTTTCGGACAACCATGGTTCATCAACAGAAGTATCCTACCAACTATCGGCCTTTGCATTCTGAGATCTGTTCATACAAAGGAAGCCCAACTAGTTTGTAATTGCTCACCACGTTAAACTGTTTTGAAGTGAGAATAGAGTTCCAATAGTAAAGTCGTAACTTGGGTTCATGCTGTAGTACAAATATGCTGTCTACCAAGATCCTGGACCCATTTTGGCTAATTGCATGGCGAGATAAGATAAGCCGTCACCTCGGAGCTCTTTACGCGTCTCGACGCGTCTCCTTCTCTTGACAACGAACAAACCAACACTACCAGAATGTCGCAACCAATACTCTCATTAACACCCAACGAGAACAAATCCAAAGCTGTGGCAAATCTTTTGCCATGCCGTATACACCATGATGGGCCAATCGACCCGGCATCGACATTTTGGACCCCTACTACTACCGACGGTTTGTGTCCCTGCATACGAATCCCGTTGCCACAAGCTTACTGACGATCTGATAAGATGGTACGAAGCTAGCATACTTCCGAGGTAGAAAACTTCAAGGAAAAGTAGTAAAAATACCAGAACAATGCCGAGGTGTTGTTGTCGAACGAGCACCCGAAAAAGACACTCAAAGTGCCAACGAGGAAGTGGTAGAGGATCTCGATGCCGACCAAGAGCCAGAACAAATAGGAAGCATGAAAATAACTGCCGAGATCGACGAGATGGTTGTTTGGGGGCATGAGACGGTGGCAGATGCCAGTGCAGACCCTTATGTCCGCAGTATGGAGGAGTGGCTTCAGATGGCTGACCGGGTATGGCTCGATATTGACTGGGCAAGAATATGGCGCTAACTTCTACAGATTCACTCTTACTCGCCCCCTGAAGATACGACACAGAAATAATTGGAACGGAAGTGACCAAGCGTCCATCAAGCTGCTCAGTCCACCACAGGTCGGATGTTGAGATCGTGAGACATCGAGATCGTTACCTCGAACCGACCAAATACTCCAACAATATACCCGAACAATACTCCCGACACTAAAGACTGTGTTAAGATATTGCCCTTCCCCCGTTCATATCGTTATAGAGAATTGGAGCATAGACCTCTTATAATTGGGAGCGAAACGTTTATGATGACACAATTAGGAGACTGACACGTGCCCTTTGCAGCCAAAGTCCTGTTTCTAATACCTCTATTGAGATATCCTGCTATATGCTAAACACATAAAAAATAAGTCTATGGTTCTAGTAATACCGTTTTCCTTCCAACGAAGTCTCGGCCCGGTAGCTTTTAACTTCTTCCTCATAAGTATCTGGTTAAATGAGCTATTCCCGTTCCAAGGGGGCGATGTGTCCATTTTGGTACTGCCAATTAATGCCGCCGTCAATTTCTTCAGGTTCCTTGAGTCTGCGTGCTGCGGCGGCTTCACATTCAATATACCACAGGTATGGCTTCTTTCGAAGGGCTCCTTTCCTCTTGACAATCCTTCCTCTTCTGCCAGTGACTGGAAGATACTTCTTGCAGTTCCTCGGATCAACATAGGTATAGAGGCGCTCACGAGCCGGAGTGTTTCTCAAATGCCTACGCTCAGGAGGAAATCCTTCCGGTAGCGCTCTAACCTTGACTTGCTTTTTCTTTTCGTCCTTGTGCTCCTCGTTCCAGTCGTGCACTATTATATCAAAATCTCGATAGTCCTTGTAACAGAGGGTGAACAGTTCAAACTCTAGATCTGATTTCCAACCTGGTGTGAGATGTGGATTCCACTCTGGGTTGCTGACAAAGTGAGGGATCGTAACGGCTGTGCTGAAATCGGACAGCTTACCACTGATGATCTGCCTGTATGAAAGATCTAGGGCCGTAATTCCAAGTTGTTGTATGTGTTTGATGTCTCTAAGAAGACTTTTGGCGCCTTTGTTATCCAAGTCCTCCTCGTTCTGTCCAAACTCCTTAACGATACCTCGAAGACCAGGGTCATTATAATAATCATATGATTATCATCATGATAACCATCATAATTGAAGTTGAGTTTGTAGGTGGGGAGATGGGCGAAGTTATTCATCAAGGCGTTCTCGTGTACACCATCCAAGAGAACATAGCCGAAACACTTGACAGCCAGTTCTTCGTGACCGGCCTCCTGTAGCCGGCCAAATGCACGGCATTCGCAACTAAAATGCTCAGAGTATGGGTAAAAGGCGCTGAGTGCCTCGAGATTATCCTGGCTGGCCTCGTCTGCTGGTGAGATCCAGCTTTCGTCGCTCGTGAACCTGAACTATTCCTTGTTAGTCTTTGACTGTACTCTGTCCATTTGATGTGATACTCACAAGTTTGAGAGCATAGATCATACCTCTTATCTTGACTTTGAACACAATAGCATGTGTTCCCGACCCTAGGTAGTCTAAGAACTCGATCTGCTGGGGGCCTTGGAAGTCGAAGGCTTTCAACTTGGGGCCATCGCACTGTGGAAGCGGAACCAAGTCTGCGTCCGGCAGTGGCCTCTCGGGATACATGGTTTCTTAAGATGAAGAGCAATTTGATATGTTGAATGAGTAATAATTGAAATAGTCGTATTGATTGCGTTGGGGTTAGTGTGCAGTGGAAATCCATTGTTCGTTTCATTGTTCGTTTCCTTGCCTTATAAGCTCGTTCAGTCGCATACTCAATTGTGTAGCTACGCTGTTCAGTCAATCCTTTCATAGGGCATTATTTCGAGTGTTCAGTTTGTACATTCCTCTAGGACTAACAGTTTGGCCTTGTTAGGCCCATTGTTGCTATTTCCGAACAAAGATACTATGGTTTTACTCGACACTTGCCTCGTTCCACAATACCAGTCTGCAAATTAGTCTTTTTACTTCTGTGCTTGCCTACTTACCTTTGACAAACCTGCGACTCATTGGACCTTTGAGGTCTGAATGAAAATTGCCTTCATCATGACAAAGGGTTCGTTGTGCATGGCATCAAACCAAGCCACCTGCATTGTGACTTGGGCCGATATGCTGATGGGCATGTATGCATTGTCTTTCTTTTATGCGTATCTTGGGCTACTCAAATGGAAATTTAGAAAATTATTGACGGTTTGTAGTCGTGATAAACATGTAGTGGTCTTTTTGTAGCATCTTGGTTGACTACCTTGTGATCTGAGCTATGCCAGTCTACTTCTCGACTAGGTCAGTCGTGATACCAATCTCTCGTGTTGCTTCAATATCATGCTGAAGAAAATCAAGCTTCGTCTTCAGACGAGCAAAGCAATCTTTGCCCAGGGGCAATCTTAGAATCTTCCCCTTCAAGTGACCTGCCGCTCCCTCGCCAGTGGCCACCTCAAAGATGATGTCCACTGCCTTATTGGGATCTCCAGGTTGCTTTCCAGTTGCCTTCTCAAACTTCTGGAGGGTTGCTTCCAACAGAGTTCCTTGGTATGCCGATTCGCCAGAAATATTGCTCTTGATGCTGGCATCGAGGAAATTTGTGCGGAAAGCACCGGGCTCAACCAGCAAAACATCGATACCAAACTCTTTGACCTCCTTAGACAAACTCTCGCTTAGAGCTTCGAGAGCGAACTTGCTGGCACTGTAGAGCCCGCAGCTGGGCTGAGCATCTTGGCCAGCGATACTGCTAATGTTGATGATGGTTCCTGAGCCTCGGCTTCTCATTCCGGGGAGCGCAGCTTGAATGGCGTAGAGCGGACCAAATAGATTCGTCTGGATTTGATGTTCGGCCTCAGCCTCTCTTATCACGGTGTTAGTGTGCGTCCAGTCATTTGCACAATACTGGGCTGACTCACGTAAAGAGCTCAATGCCTCCCAAGACGGAGTATCCAGCGTTATTCACCAGAAAGTCGATTCTCCCATAAATCTTCTCTGCATCTTGGACTTTCTTGGTAATACTAGCCTTGGATTCGGTCAGATCAATTGTGATGATCTTTCCGCCAGCTTCTTCGATTTGGTGGGCAGCATCAGCTGATCTTGTCTTGTCTCGGACAGTTGCAATGACTCTGTGTCCTGCTTTCAAGACTCGCAAGCTGAGAAGCAGACCAAGGCCGTTAGAGCTTCCGGTAATGAACCAAACTGGAGTCATCATTTCGATCTAATTGTTGATACGATAAAATCTTAAATTCTGTGCAAGTATCTCAAATTGTCAGTCGTTTAATTGATCTGCGCTGATAATCTGTCTTATAGTGTCGACATCACGGACTTATGGTTCTCTATTCCCGTTTAACTTCGTTGGGCGACAAGCAATTGGTGATCAAGCTCCACACCATCTTGCTTAACACCGATCACGTATCGGGAATATAATCGCGACGTCGGCATGCTCATAGCACAATTCCAAAGTTAAGTAAGATGACAACCTGGAGTTTATGGTCATTTGCCAGTGGTATCCGGACGTTGAGATCTATCATTTCCTCCGATACACACTCTAACCCAAACAGAAAAGCTCTTAGTACAAGGGAGAGAAGGCTGAACGATCATAGAGGCCTATGACAATATGGCTCTCTAGTAACCAATTCAAGTGAAAGTATGTGAGTGAGTCGGAAAACATTACCATTCAGTCTGGCATGTAGGAGATCCAGCTTTCTCCTTACGGACCACTATAAGTCCAATTGCAGACCTTTACCGTGAAGAGAGAATTTGACCGATGTCCGTCCTTAGATTTATCCCTTTGAAATTGACCTCCCGGGCGCCGTTGTAAGCTCCTTTGATGGCTTCCTCCGTGGAATCGGCTATGCAAACCACCGCCAAAACCCTCCCACATTGAGCCACGAGGCGGTCCTCTGCCCACGAAGTGCCTGCATGGAAGACCAACACATCTATGAAAACGCTTAGACAGAGAATATCCTAGGAACTAAGGGCTCAACTTCTTACCTTGCGGCAACGCTCCAAAATCGATGATCTCGCCTACTCGATAAGCCCCCGGATATCCACTAGAGGCTATTACCAGCGAAACGGCGGCCTTTCGCTGGAACTCCATGTGTACTCGCCCCAGCTGCGCCTCGGTAAATGCTATCATGATATCTGCAAGATCTGAGGCATCGTCCAGGAGCACAAAGGCTTTAATGCCACTGATACAGCCTGACCTGGATCTAGCGAAGGTTTTGGCACAGTGCCATAGAGACCAGATGTCTCTCAGCTCACTTCTCTTTCAAGAAGAAAGGTTTGCGGCAGTTGTTGTTACCGTAACAAAGGAATATCCACTTGAGCCAGACACACAGCCTCTCCATGTTGGTCTGACTACACCAACTCAGAAAGGTATGTCGTTAAAATTTACTGACTATTTCGATAATGCAATTAACTGCAGCGAAGATACGATCATTAACCACAGCCACACATTTCATCCAAGTGTACAGCCAAGCCGGCCCATTGTGGAAGTACGAGGCGGTCGAGTATTAAGTGTATGTGGCATTGGTAGTAACCTCGATGTCGCAGCTCAAAGGGCATATTCTGGCATGGAAGCGGTAAAGTTTGAAGGAATGGAGTATAGGACTGACATAGGTACTGAAACAGACAAAGTCTTGTGAACAGAGACGGAGCAGATGGCTTGTATGAATGAAGAGAAAAGTCGAAGATAAGTGCGTACGTACCTTGTTCAACACCAAGGTACTGAATATCTTGACAATGGAAGTTTTAACAAGGAAATATGACATACGGATACGCAGAAGAATTTCCATTCTTCAAAGTTTTGTGTGCCTTTCATAAAATATACAAAGTTTCTAGGAAGTCAAACAGGGGCTAGACATGAAAGCATCTAACATAAAAACAGGAGAACAAACAAAATGTAAATTTAACTTCTTGAGGCTGCGTATTGTTGGTACCTTACGAAAACGACGCCCAATACACCCTGTATGTTGGTTTTTTTATAGGCAATTTTATTGGTAGGTGAGCAGGTAGGTAGTAGGAGTCATGTAAGTTCTCAGGTGCACAGGTCAACATTGAGGGGACCCTTTCTCACTTCACATCCTCTTCCTCCTTGCGCCTCTCTTTTACATCTTCCCCCACCTTCTCTCTCTTTTTGCAGCCTGATTCCACCCACTCGCGCACCATCGAGTGACGCATTATTTTGATCACAGACCACGGCCTTGTCTCATTAACCAATGGCTGAAAGAGCCCTCCAGGTGCTTGTTATCGGGAAAGGTGCCCGAGAGCACGCATTGGCCTGGCAGCTGAGCCGAGCCAGATCAGTCAAACATGTTTTTGTATTCCCTGGCAATGCCGGCACATATGAGGTTGCAGCTAGCAACGGTACAGCCGGGATTTCCACCTTTGAAGGCGCCAGCAGCTCGGAATATCATGATTTGGCGAAACGCGCCAAGGACATCGGTATAGGTTTGGTAGTTGTTGGCCCTGATGACGACGTGGTGAATGGTATCGAAGAATCCTTTCGCGAAGGTCAGGAGCAGCTATCGACCTCTATCCGGTAACGTCAACTGACAATCTCTTTTTTTTTTTTTTTTTAGTTGACGTGCCTTGCTTCGCACCTTCGCGCGAGGCCGCAGAATATGAGGGCTCCAAGGTCTTTGCAAAGGAGTTCATGAATAGGTTTGGCATCCCGACTGCCCACCACGGGAGTTTTGACAACCTCGAGGCCGCTAGTACATACGTGCGCCGTGTTTTCACCGACAAGAACCACCGTATCGTCATCAAGGCAGACGGCCTCGCCGCAGGGAAGGGCGTAGTTCTCCCTGAAACACCAGAAGAGGCACTGGAAGATCTTCGCAGCATCATGAGCGACGGCAAATTTTCTACGGCAGGCTCTTCAGTGGTAATCGAAGAGTACATGGATGGGTACGAGATTAGCATCTTGACCTTTAGCGACGGCAAGACCTTCTTTTCTCTTCCGGCTGGGCAAGACCATAAGCGCATTCTAGAGGGAAACAAGGGACCCAACACTGGGGGCATGGGGGTTTATTCACCTGTCCCCATGGTAACCCCAGAAGTCTTACAGAAGATTGATGAAGTCATCTTGAAACCTACATTCGATGCTCTTGCAAAAGAAGGTGAGTCGCCCATCATGTTTCGTTTCAATTCGGCGCTCATAATCCAACCAGGCCGCCCTTTCTGTGGCCTTCTGTTCACTGGAGTCATGGTCACCAAAGCGGGCCCCAAAGCCATCGAGTACAACGTTCGCTTCGGTGACCCGGAAACCCAAAGCTCGATGCTTCTTATTCACGAAGACACCGATCTCGCGAGTGTCATGCTGTCATGTACAAATGGGACACTCGCACAAGTGAAAAACAGCATCAAGCTTAAGCCAGGTTTTGCATGCAATGTTGTCATTGCATCCGGCGGATACCCAGGGGACTACAAGACTGGAAAGGCTGCTACATTGAGTTCTCCACCTGAGGGAGTGGTTATCTTTCACGCTGGGACCCGTAAGGAGGACGGTTTGTTAAAGACCGCGGGAGGGCGTGTCTTTTCGGTTGCTGCTTACGGTGATACGCTTGAAGAGGCGCGTCGCAAGGCATATATGGGTGTCGACTGCGTGTCATTCGAAGACATGGTGTACAGGAAGGATATTGCTCTGGGGGGTCTAGCCAAATAAGGAGCAGGGTTTCCACGCCGTATTCTAGATCAGTTCAGAGATGTAAGAAGTGCAGTATAGCTTATTTGCGATTGTCGCTCCTATATAACCAAGTCTAGGATGCTGTATCTACAGATACTTAGGTGAGTGTTCAGCTAGCAATGCCCACCGGTCTTGCATAGCGCCTCTCGATTCCAATGTGCAACAGCTTTTCGCTCGCTCAGTGAATAGCGCTCTTCCCAAAGTCGATTCAATTCTACAGCCCACGGGTTCTGACATGTACAGGCATACCATTCTTGACTCGTGGCGGCGAGTCTGTTCCAACCTGATAGCAACGGTCGCCCCAGACAGTCGGTCGTGCCTTTTGAGAGTTTGGAGTTCCACTTTCAAACAGCATAGGTCAGTAACGCAGCCGGCGATGTGATTCAGACACCAGGAGACTTACTTGAGCTGATCCCATTCATCCCATGCACACTCAATATCGAAACATCTCGTTACCAATACCATGGCCAGCTTTATCTCAACCGTGGCAAGATGCTGCCCAATGCAAACCCGTGGCCCAGCCTCGAATGAACGCCAGCCGCTGGGTGGAGGATACAAGGGATCCTCGGGATCAGTGACAAGAAAGCGTTCTGGAAGAAACTCCCAAGCTCGATGCCAGATCTCAGGGTCACGATGAATTGCATATGACCCATCCCAAACAATGAAGTCCTCGGTTGGTAACTTCTTCCCTTCGAACCCAGAATCGGAGCACGGAGGACCTACGAGGAAGAAGCCGGGTTCGCCACGACGCATTGAACCAACGTTGGTATGATAACGCATGGATTCACGAAGGACAGCTAGTGTGTATGGTAGCTGATTTAGCAACTGTGGGTTCTCTCTTATCACATCTGCAGCGTCCCAGGCATTTGGGCCAAGGACTGCATCGTGCTCCTCTCGCAATTTGGCCAAAACCTCTGGATATTCGCTGAGCAAGCGGAAAAGCCAAGCGATAGTTGCCGCAGTGATGTCAAAGCCTGCGAAGAGGAAAGTGTTGATCTGACCAATGGCCATCTCAAGGAAGTCAGCGTCAAGCTCTATGTTCGATTGGTCCGTGCTGTCCTGTCCCGCTCCCTTCTGTTCAGCTCTCTCGGCATCGAGAGCCTGTACGATTAGATCGACGAGTGTCTTCCCCTTCGCTGTGCGATCCTGCTGAAGCTTGTTCATACGATCTTGAAGTGCAGGGGTGAAGCTTTTGACAAGAGTTCTGTAGTCCTGCCAAAGTTTGAAATGGCGCCACGGGTTGTAGTATTGAATGAAGTTGGCAGGGTTGACGAAGAAGTACAATCTAGAAATGCTGTCAAGAAGGGCGGCACAAACGGGCGAGCTTCTTCCCCACTGCTCATGAATGCGAATGTTCCTATACGACGTTATCAGTATCTAGTACTTGACGCTTCCAAGCTCTCGACACGCAGTGGAACTTACAGAAAGAGGCGAATGATAACATCGAGCGTAAGATTGGCCGTGGCATCTCCAAGTGGAAAGACCTCTCCCCATTCTCCATCTTTACCTGCTTTGCTCTTAAGAACATTGGCAAAGTCCTCCACCTCTTCGAGAATGTCTGGTATACGACTATTGATATTTTGGATACTAAAAGCTGGGCTCAGCCTTTTACGCCAGAGCTTCCACTCCGCACCCTCCATAGAGGCTAAGTCGCGGTTCTTGGTGAGAGGATAAAGAACATGCTTTTGTTCATAAGCCTTGGGTAATGAGTGTTCCTGTGTGAATTGGGCCGAAACATTTGCGTTGAGAGAGATAACCATTGGGGCCGTGAAGGGCCACGTGTCGATATAAGCAACAGGTGGGCATTTTGTGCATTGAGGGAATAGTTCTCGCCAGTTTTCTTGGATTTTGAGCATCAGGTAATCGCCGTGAGCATCAGATGGAAGTGTTGAAACAAGTTTCCCAATAACTTCAAGGTGGCCGAGAATCATAGAATGTTTCATAATGGGCTATCCCTTGCATCAGAAACTGAATTTATGTAGTGGTAATAGGAATACATACAATGCCCTGATCTTTCAAAGCCTGGAACTTCTTGCGAACTCGATAGCCTTTTCGAAAGGCGTGGACAAGTAACGCGACCAGTATCACGCCTGAGAAGCGGAGGAAGCGCGTGAGGAGCGATGAGCCGTCATCCTGAAGGCCAAGAAGCCACATCGTGGCTGATAGCATCCGTTACACTTACAAGTCCTGAGAATTGAAGCTTGCGGATGCTCGGGAAATGTTGAGAAAACCAGGTTTCATTGTCATCGGGGGAAAGATATCTTTCCTACTGTCAGACAGCCACAAAAACGAGATCCTGGTTGAAATTGACCAATCAGTTGGTGAATGATAAGCTGAACTGCCCCGCTATCACTAATTGCCGTGTACCTTGAATTGATGATCAGTCAGCGGCGATTGCAAGTACCGCTAACTTGAAGTAATGCATTTCGACAGTATTAGCACTATGCCTTCACAAGGTTTGATAGTCGGTGCAATGTCGTTACAATTTTGACTCCCAATCAGGAATAGGCGGGTTCTGCGTTTCTATCTCAAACTGGACGACGTGTGACTGGTGCGCATAGAAGTGGAAAATATGGGGAAAAGCTGGCATTATCCATTGAATCATGATAATCTGGGGATTCGTCCTCTTCATCGAATGACGACGGTTGGCGAGAGGGGCCAACGTCGGGGTACAGTGCTCCGATGTGGGGTTGAGAGAGGTATACAGGATATGAGTGAACGTATATGGCCATTTATATAATAATACCCCTCTTCTCACTCTTCTATATTATTATTATACTTCAATAAGTGGTCGTTCCTCAGAACCAACCCACAATGTCTATGTCCGTCGAAGATGCTACCAAAGTGCGAGAGGGTTTCCCTAAACCCTTTCCCAATATTCCCAACAATGTTGTTGAGCAGCTTCGCTTGAATGGAAAGGTCCTTGTTGTTAACGGAGCTGCCGACGGTCTAGGGTATTCGGTAGCTGAGGGCTACGCTGAGGCAGGCGGAAATGTTGCTCTTTGGTATAACTCGTGAGTTATTCATAATAATTTCCTCGAGATCTATGTCCTCAAACTGGTACTAATCTGTGTTCCAGGAATGAGGCTGCCATTGAAAAGGCTCGACTGCTGTCAGAGCAACATGGCATCAAGGCATCTGCTTACAAGGTCGATGGTAGGTATCTTTCTCTGGATAGAGCCTTTAGCAGCAGCTGATACGAATATTTCCTCAGTATCCGATGCACAACAGATTCAAGATGCCCTGAAAACTGTTCTCAATGATTTTGGCAAGATCGATGTTTATGTTGCTAATGCAGGTGAGCATTTCCAAAGCACCGAGCATGTGTGAGTTGAAAGAGAACTTAGAAGCATCCATTAGGCATGGCAATTTCAAAACCCATTCTTGAGCAGACCCTGGAAGAGTACAGGAAGCAGATGTCGGTGAATGGTAAGTAATCACTCCCAACATCTCTGGTTCTACTAACAGCCATGTGGTCGACGGCGTTGTTTTCTCTGCCAAATACGCCGGTGAGATTTTCAAGCGTCAGGGTTTTGGCAACTTCATAATCACCTCCAGCATGAGTGCCCACATCGTCAACGTGCCAACTGATCAACCAGTCTATAACGGAAGCAAGGCCTTTATAACCCACTTTGGAAAGTCTCTTGCTCGGGAATGGCGCGAGTTTGCTCGTGTGAATATTGTATCTCCTGGATTCTTTGATACAAAGATGGGTGCAAGCCCCAAGGCGCTCAACGAGGCGTATCGCATGGCTGTTCTTGGAAGGCAGGGTCATGTCAAGGAGATCAAGGGTCTCTACTTGTATCTTGCTAGCGATGCTTCGACTTATATGACGGGAAGCGATCTGCTGATTGATGGAGGCTATGTGTTGCCCTAGACAGTTGACGAAAGGGAACTTTAAAATGTCATAGATATATTTCACGATGGTCGGCATTCGATAACAGTATAACTATTTATACAATGGTGATCGCTGGGTTGAGATTGAGGATGGTTTCACATTATCACCTGTTTATATAATCTATATAGATGAAAGGATTATTTAGTGCCAAAAGATCTACAGGTATTTAAGCGGAATGTTTCCCCTTAAAACTATATATTTAATTCAACTATATTTCTCTTCACATTCACGAAAATCAAGCTTCCTATGTTGGTAGTATTCTAAAATATTATCGAATCATTATATCTAAGCCACCTATGGAAACGGCTTTCTCATGTTATGTAACACACTCTTTATCTCATGAAATGTCTTTCTTCTGTGCTGATCTCGATTGTGTAGTGGATTGGCCTCCTGCAACTCGGTCATCCCCAACAAATCAATTCTCTGTTCTGATTGCTCACGATGGAGAGGTGACATCGCTAATGCAGTCATGTTTCCCCTCATTCGGAGGACAGTGATCCGAGGAAAACCATCACCTGACTGGGACTTCAGTAGAAGTCGTGTTGAATATATGTATACCGTATCGACTCGACAAAT
>NJCR01001639.1:0-33837 GCA_002234235.1 Fusarium hostae | reverse complement strand
TCCACTATGTAATTGCCTAAAAAATCGTACATCCACTCTACTTGGGCCAAAGTGGAGTGGATGTAGTGGTTCCGACCCGTCTTAGACGGGTCCAATAGGACGCCCGATTGCGTCAGCCAGCGACGAGCGTACCCAGTTGTATGCATCGATGGAGTCATCTAAAGATGCATGGGCGGTAGACTCTGGGACAAGACGATAATCAGGGCTCACGAAGATCCAGCTTCGAGCAGTGGCAGCATTGAGGAGCCAGTATGGGAGAAAACTATATCTGTCCCCGACAATCTGTGCACATGTCAGCTAAGTCTACCAGGCGATAAGGCAAGACTTACGAGAAATCCACCATGGATATGAATCAAAACAGTGGCCGGTGAACCATTGGCATCCTCTGGGTATACGATATCGAGAACGATATCACTATTGGGTCCAGACTTGAACGGGACTGTCTTGTAGGTATAGCCTTTGAGGCTGGAAAAAAGAGACGTAGTCATTTTTAGGAGTTTCAGGGAGGATTTTGATGATTTCTTTTGGAGCAATGACCGTTCATGAAGATACAGAGGTTACAAATAATACCGGCCGATGACGAGCTCTAAAAGATCGCTGGTAAATGCGCGCGCTCGGGGAAGCTCGGTGTTTCTCCGCACCCCGATACGCCGGATTATGTGATATCCCACATGAATACCCCAGCGGCATGTCACCAAGTCCAAGTAAATTAAAGCAAGCCCAGCAAAGCTTATTTACAAAATGGCCTCTTCGTTTCGTTGTGACTCATATTGTTTTCGCTTTTTAGTCTTGTTCCGGAGCTTAACGGACTTAAGATCCGGCTCCTTGCTCATGAGAACGGGAGACTGATACTGGCGGTAGTATTCCGAGGTCCTGGCTGTACTCGAAATAGGCGTGGTTCCCCAGAGTTATTAGTCAATAGTCATTGTGAAAATAATCCAGCGGTATTGACAGCCGGCCTGATCGAGCTCAGGCGGTGAGATTTTGCAGGTTAAAACTTTAGATCGACGACCAGGAATGAGCTTTGGGGGAATATGGCTCAAATGCTGCTTGATGAAGCTCAAGGGCCCCCTCGCGTATTATGGAAGGAGGAAATCTCGATTTCCAAGGACTAAGGACAGTCATGGCTACTTGTTTGAGCCGACGGTATTTTTATTATCACAGTCTTCACAGGTATAGGCATTTTCCCGCCAAAGGGGATTCTGGATCGCTATATACTCATGTTCTTGGACCTTTTTGCATCATATCAATATCACGAAAAGTCAACGGAATGACGTGACCTCTATCAGTCAGCCTCTTGATGCTCAAAGGTGGTAAAGAATCATCTCAAGAGGTGTTATAGAGTCATCGCACGTGGAACAAGTACCCATTCCAACGAGGTAGAATCAAATTCATGTACCAATCCAGATGGACTGAGAATCCTCATCATGTCGCATTCCACAAGCTTCAGCTATGTACGCTTATGGCCAGAGCCAGGAAATAACCTCTCTGGTGCTTGTAAGGACACCCCGTATGAGGGGTTTGTTATGCTTCGCAAACGACTAAACGGCGAAGCGAATACAGACGACGTGATCTCTCAAAGAGGAGAAAGCCACTAGAGGTCTTCTTCATCAACGGTATTACAGTCAAGCTAAAGCAGTCTTCAATCGGTGACCTCTGAAAGTAAACTAAAACTCCAGGCAGAATACATTAAGTGCATTTATTAGTTTCTCGATAACCATTTATAGGCAGCCTCGCCATACACCATTCCAGTATTGACAAGAAGGATAACAGCCTTCAACGCCTTATAAAACGGCGCCGCAAAACCGGATAACTAGGTAGATAATGGAACCCAATCAGGTGAAAGAATACCCTATCTCTGCCTTCCCAACTTCCTTTCCTCGATAGAAGATTCGACAGACCAATACACCGACCTCATCATCACTCAGGCGAATGGTAAGGGTAAGTAGTAGCTGATACCAGTGAATACCATTGGCGTCTTGTATGGACTTGATCTTAGTCTTGTCAATACCATCGATGGTGTATAATACCTCGCCAACTTTCTCAATCCCTAGTCATCGTCAGCTTCGTCGTTCCCATCATAGGGATTATACTCACGTCCGTTCTCAATAGTCTCAGGTGCTTCGTCCAAACTGCACGAATAAAGATCATGCGTGTGCTTTCCGTCAAAATACTCTGAGAAATGTGAGTAGAAACTCGTGCTGATCTCGGTGTCGTCGTCCAGAAGAGCGCCCTGACAAAGTTAAATCTCATCTGCTGACTGTACTTGGACTGCTGACTTACCTTCGCGATCTCCCAGTTCATGAAGCCAGAAAGATTTTGCTCCTTTGTCCATGGGTCATTCCAAAGCCTTCGCTTGTTCTCATCAAAGTTGAAATGCACAGCTGGATTATATGTTCGAGACATTGTATGTCCATAGTGTCGACGGCATTTCTTTTGTCTGGACATGGAACCTTCGACGCCTCGCAAGACAGCACCGCAAACAACGGCTGCCCAACTGGAGATCTGTCAGTTCACTGCAAGATAATTCTTGGGAGTGGAATACTTACGCGCCTGTCCACGGGGTTGTAAGCCGTATCTCTTGGTCCGAGCACCACTCAAGCAATCGTTCCTTGACATAAGGCGAGGAACCAAAACCACCGACCAGACACATCGTCTTGATTCTTGGCTCATTGTCTCTTTTGACTTGATCAACCTGATCTTTGACAAGCTTGAGAATTATGTCAATCACCGGATCAAAAAGACTCTTCATATCATCTTTGCTCAAGAGCACATGGTTGAAATCAGGATCGTAGTACTTCTCCATCTCTGGGGTGACCACCAGACTTCGCATGGGTAGGGTGATTCTGTAAGACTTCCTGCTCGGTGTATCAAGGCTGAAGTCTCGTTTGCGCATCTCGAAATGGTCCATGAATTGACTACCGGGCCCAACGTGCTGTGGACCAAGGTTGGTGAATGGAGCACCGAAGCGTTCGGAGAGAAGCTTGTAAAGATTGCGGTCTACGAATGTCCCGCCGCATTTCCCACCTGAGAATGTGAGTGCCATCGTTGCATCTGTGAACGAGGGCTATCTTACCTGCTCCGATAGCAATTTCTCTCAGTTTCAGAGACGGAGACTTTCTGACCACTTCTGATGTCGTGATATCCTAGCATTATGAGCGAGATGTGAGACTACATGTTCAAAGCGGAACTTACAACAGTACCACCACCAAGATCACAAACCATTACACCCGTACCGACCTAAACCCAGTGTCAGCCCGGACCCAAAAAGTGAGAAGGCGTTACCTACATCAATAAGATCTTCGACATGATGAATGCTGGACTTCAAAGCCATATGTGCTGCAGCATCCGGTTCAGTGATCAGACTCAAACGATCAATAGGTCTGCACGCAAACCCAGCATCCAAAGCCGCAGCCCTAGTAATAAGTTTCGCTCTCTCCGACCAAGTCGCAGGAACAGTTAGCCAAAAGTCAACAGGGAGATCCTCAAGCTTGTCCTCCCCAATCTTCTCAATGACAGCTTTCTTATACATGGAATGCATACCCTTGAGATACTCAGTGACCACGTCTTTGGCAGTTCTGCCAGCTGGTAATCTCATGAGTCCGTTTCCTGCGGCTTTGTTAAGATCCGGATCATCGTACTCTGTCGCGAGTGCTTGATCATCGAGGAGGAGCTTTGTCCATGCGTACGTCTTCATTCCGGGTTCGATTTGATAGCCCCATGCGTTCTCGTCGAGATCGGGATTCTCATCTTTGAAAGCGACCCATGATGGAGCTTTGGCGCAGTGTTCTGCGCTGTGAGTAGCTGAACCAGGGTATTTTGTCCATGGGTGAATGTCTTTGAAGTCTGCGGCATTGGAGAGCGCAAAGCTGAGACCTAATGTCGAGAAGATCAGTGAGTGGAATTAAGTATCGAGTTGCGGTGTCCTGACCTGAATATGTTGTACCGTAGTCAATGCCAACTATCAGCTTTGTTCTATTTCTTACAGCCAACATGATTGATGAATGGATCTTCTGCTTGTGGCCTCAACTACGATATGGAAAAGAAGTATAACTCCTTCGATTCGGGGTCCGTTATGTCAATAGAATGACTTACAACTTGTTCAAATGGCCGCTTGGCTCAGGGTGACAGCTTAAACAGTTCGCCGAGTTTGTGGCTGATCTCAGTGCGCCTTACAGGGGGGGTTGAAATGCGCGGGCGTTTTGCCGTGTATGTGCTGGCGTTTTGTCGGGGCGTCGGCCTTGCATATGCAGCCACTATCACGGCTGAAAAGGCTAAGGTTTACAGGGAGGGTAATGGAGGGGGAGGGAAGTCGAACTATTGATTTCTGCGGGGGAATATCCATTGCGGTTTATAAATAGTGCTTTTGTTGATTGAGTCGGGGATAATTGTGTCGTCACGCCATTCGATCAGTAACGCGTTTTGACAGTATCACAATGGGCGGAGAATCTGACCGAAGATCTGGAGAGCACGGCCCTGGTGTTGCTTTGAAGGACATCAGCGACCAGCTCCAGCCAAAAAGTGAGGATGAGGGACCGTATGAGGAGGTATTCAGTTTTGGACCCAATGTATTGCTCTTACTAAGTTTGCGACAGCCGAGATACTCCAAGGTTGATGACAAGAGGCCGAAATATGATCCTCCAGCAGACTCAACCATGTCTGATGTCGTTGAGACCGTGAAAACGTCGAATCATCACCCAAAGGTAAGTTTACAAGCGGCATGTCATTCATACTAGAAACAGACAGACTGAGAGATTCTCAAGCAAAACCCTGGAATGATTGGGCGTATCACCCAGTCCTTGAACCCATTCGGCTCTCAAGAGTCTTCTACAATTACCGAGAAGGTGAATGACAAGAAGCCGAGCTACAAATCGGAAACGTCAAGGGAAAAGAAACTTCAAAAGGAAGTGACCCAATTACAAGCTGAGAAAGTCTCTCTGAGCACAAGTCTGAACGATTTGGCAATCGAGTTTAATTTAAAAATCAAAGATCTTGATGACAACAAGCGTCTCATTAAGCGATGGGAGGATTGGAAAGACGAGTCCGATAAACTCTGGCGCGGGCGGGGAGAGGAACTCAGGAAAGCGAAAGCCGCTTATGATCGATTGTTTGATGACTATCGCAAGCTCAAACGGACAAAGCAGGATCTTGAGTCTGAGCTTGATGAAGAAAGGGATGTGAACAAGACTTTGAGACAAGATATCAAGAATCAAGAAGGCATTGTGACGGAGGCGCACTCGAGGGCTATATCACTACTGGCAGGGCATGTCTCAAGCGATTTTCCTGATGACCAGGTTCGAACTGAACTGCAGGATCTGTTTGAGAAGTGCTCTGAGTGGTGTATGGACAATCGCTTGCCACGGATCGAAAACGTCGAGGAGACGCGAAATCTCCTTCTCACTGAAGGTGTCATCAATGACCTCAATTGCGCAGAGCATTTACGATTCGACATGACGCACAGAACAGCCACGGCAATATTGCTACAGGCTGCACTAACAAAGAGACTCGTGCAGGCTTTTCTCGGAGACCCATTCTTTCTGGGCCGACACTGCATGTTCAAAACAGCCCTGCAAGGAGGTTTGTACACTTCACAATCCCCAGGCAACAAGGCAAACTAACAAAATCTTCAGGCATCAGCGCAGAAGCCACAGTGACGTGGAGAATCCAGACTTGCCAATACCTAGAGCAAGCATTCCCTCCGCACAAGCAAGCACTACAAACATGTGCCGAGATCTTCGCAAAGACTTACGAACCCCTCATCGAGCCCCTCGACAGAGAAAGCCTCACGCAGCTGACCAAGCTTTTCGAGACCACATGCAGCCTTGCGCTGAGACTCTGGAAACTAAGAACCAATATCAGAATCGAAGCGCTGGGCGATGCCACCCTCCATCGGTTCCAGAGCATGTTTGGCGACATGGAGGCGCATCCAGCAGTCGGTCTTCTGAAAGGTGATAAGCGGTTCGACGGTCGCCCGATTTGTGTGGTAGTGCGCCCACGCATCGTGTCGGAGCCAGTAGAATCTGAGAATCGCGGGAGAGGGATTGTCTGGTCGCCTGCGCAGGTTTGGGTGTCTAATTGGGAGCCTGCAGGGAATTAGTGGATGGTGGCGCGAACTAGTGATTGATATCAGCTTTTGGGTATTCAGCTTGAAATGCAGATTTCGTTGTCCTTTGCAGTAGCGTGGAGGTTGAAATAGAACGGTCGTTTTGTAAGGTTAGTGCTTATCGTTGTCGAATAGAGTGTGAATTGCCCCTCATGCGATGTTAAGCTTGATTTTGGGTGTTGCAGTGCCGGATATGTCGGCATAGAGTGGTTGCGTCTAGTCTGCCTTGTTGTATTTATCAACAGACATTCTCTTATTCTTAAGTCTAGACTTTGAAGCTGTAAAGTAGTGTATCATATGCACTGATAACCCTTTTAGCCTCCACCATGACCAAAGTTGTCCCGTCTTCTTTGCCAGAAGCTCCGTCGGTGGGAACAGATACCTCGGTGAGCGATGAGTCGGAAAGTCCTCCACCCGTACTATTGATTGCGGTAATGGGAGTGACTGGCTCTGGAAAGAGCAATTTTCTTCGGCTCTTGACTGGCAGAGATGATGAAGATGGACCCCAAGTCGGACATTCACTTGGATCTTGTAAGTAAACGCTGGATATTGTGGATGATGAACGGTCACTGACCGCTAGCAGGTACGCAGAAAACAGAAGCCTATGAATGTCTCATTCAAGGCCAGCAGTTTGTCTTTTTCGACACGCCCGGTTTTGATGACACGTACCGAGGCGATGCCGACATTCTTGCTGATGTCGCTCAAGCTCTCAGCTCTTCGTACATGAACAATGTCAAGCTCAGTGGGATTATTTACCTGCATCGCATCAAAGATGAGAGAATGACCAACGCCATCATGCGAAACCTCACCATGTTTCGGAATCTTTGCGGTGACAGTGCTTTTGAGAATGTTATCCTCGCTACTACCTTCTGGGATGAGCTGCAGGATGAGTCAAAGGGAGCTGCGAGAGAGCATGAACTCATCTCAACTCCTGAGTGGTGGGGATATATGAGCAACAAGGGCTCGAGAATTCGGCGGTTTCAGAACACTAGAGAGTCTGCTCTTGAAATTGTCAACGAGCTAGTTGACCTCCCCGCTGTAACTCTGCAGATCCAAGAAGAGATTGTGGAGCAGGGTCTGGGAGTCGACCAAACAACGGCAGGCGAAGCTCTCAACGAAGAACTTAACAAGCTACGAGAAGAGCACCAAGCCCAGCTCAACTCCATCCGCGAAGAGAAAGAACAAGCCATCAAAGACCGCGATGTCCAACTGGAGAAAATGCTCGACAAGCTCGAACAAGAGAAACAGCAATTCATGCGCCGTCTCGAAAGCGAGCAAGCAGCTCTCCACGCCGATCGCCGCGAACAACAACGCCGCATGGAACAAGCCTTCAACGACCAACTGATCCGTCTAGAGCGCGAACGCAAGGCAAGAGAAGCCAAGATCCAAGACCTCGAGACCCGACTAAGTACCGAGCGCGCAGATGCCAACGAGCGATTTCAAGCTGCTATGGCAGAATCGAACCGCATGGTCAGCGCGCTAAAGCTAGAGATGGAGCAAGCGCGTGAGGAGGATAGGGCGGAGTATGATGAGACTATTAGGAAGATTGAGGAGAGACAGAGGGGCGCGGTGGATGAGGCGGGGAGGTGGAGGGGCGAGGTTGAGAGGTTGAATCAACAGATTAGGGATGCGAGTACGGCGCAGGTTGCGGCACATGGGGTGGAGAAGAGGAGGATGGAGGCGAGGATTAGGGAGTTGGAGCAGACAAGGAATACGAGTAACACGAATTTCTGGGATGTGGTTGGGAATATTTCGAATGTTGCGACGGGTATTCTGTTACATATGCTTTAACTCGAGCTAGCTGGTGTTTAATGCGCATGATCCTTCGGCACCTCAAACAATGGATCTGAGGGACAGCATCTCATTGCATCCCCATACTCCTTCTTGACATAATCCCATTCAGGCGCTGAACATGACTCCCTGATGATATGAAAATCTTCCGACCCATAGCCCTCTCGACATATAAGCAGATTTCCTCCGCTCGTTCTTTCAGGTCGGCCATAGTCTCCAAACACGATATACTCCAGGGACTTGATACCCTTGTAAGAAAAAGCCCACTCAACAAATGCCCAGAACATAGGTTCCAGATACTCATTGCTAGGGTTCTCTCCTTCGTCAACTGCCGGAGTATCATCGACGGGTACATCGTCTATTATAACCTTAATCCCCCATGACCGAGATGTAAACTGCATATTCTTACGCGATTGACGAACATGAACGACTTTAAGACAATCTTTTCTAGAAAATGGATTAAACACATCCAGCTAAAAGTTTCAGAGTCAGTAGGTGAAACTAGTAGCGCCTGACTACTTACCAGGTTGATAGGCTCACAGGACAACCCAATGAAATCGAGATCCAGGTGATAAAGAGGAGATGAAGTTGGATCGTCCCAGAACATTTTCTTATCACGCTCATTAATCATCATATCCGGCAAATCCGTCCAGTCCTCCAATTCGTCATCATAGAACCTCGAATGGTTTACAAATCTCTTCAACGTAGAGCTATGATGGCAAACATTGTCCCATGTGTACTTTGAGAGCATCATGCCGGTTTGGTCAAGATAGAACTCTTCTAAACCTTGGAAAGAGTCTAATAAAATCTCAGTTGGATCCCCGTCTTCAAGGTCGTCGGTTGCTGCATCATTTTTGGGCCATGATTCCTGAAACTCGAGCTTCTTTAGTTTCACTGGGATTCTGTGCTGTGCCATTGCTAGCACGAAATCGTACCACTGTGGGCATGCCCGGATCGTTAGAGATCTGAGAACCTCGAAGTCGATAGCTTGAACCAGAGTGTCAGTCAGAGGAACATGGCTTAGAACTAGAGTATGTAAGTTGGGGAATGTGATGCGAGGAGAGCGCTTGTCCAGACCAAGAACCATTTTCGCTACATAGTCTCTTGCTCTCAATCTGTATACTCTCTCCTCATCGTTCCGGTAACCTAGTGCCTTTCGCATATACGGCCAGTCGGTGAGGTCCAGCTCTAAGGCCTGAAGGTGCGATTTGTTGTTTCTAAGTGCAAAGGCGAATACTTTGAGGTTATCCGAGGTTGGCCCTCTCCAACTGAGATTCAGAAGATGATGAAAGGCGGACAAGTCGATCTTTCGTTCGCGGGAGTTATAGCGTGTGCAGAAGGGATGGGTTGTAAGCTTCAAAGAACTGATCGTAGACTGTTGACGGGCGACGATGCCATTGCTTCCTAAGATGGGAGCTGGTATACATGTTCCTAGATCCCAACTTGGTTTTATTCCGTCAGCCCTTCTTCTCGGGTTTGCTGCGGGCAATTGACAAACCTGAACGATTCCAATTGTTCCTTGTCACATTTCTCGAGAAGTGGGAGAACCTTTTCCTTGAAGTTCTCAAAGGATGCTAGTTTGGCGACAATATTCTCATCGTCTGCCTCTCGACAGGTCTGCAGTCTTCGGTTATGCGGACAAGCTCTTCTATCGTTCTCAGTTATGAATCGTAGATCAATAGATTTCGTAAAGGCTAGTCTGTCGACCGGAAAGTCGTCGATTTTGATGCCATAAGTGTCGTTCTCACTCCATGCCGGTATAACTACAGATTCCCAGAAGGACTGAAGAGTAGCAGAATGGAAGTGTTTTGACGTCTGAGAAAGATTCTTGGCGTCTTTGGTAGATATCTAGAATGGTAATCTATGAGAGTCTGCGCAACAAGAATAGTAAAGCCCCATCTCACCTCACTAATTATGAAGTTCAATAGCTCCTGGGGTAGTCGATCAAACATTTTCGTGATTTGGTCAGTAGAAGTGAAGGTGACGCGAGACGACCCCACGCGTAGTGCATGCCATGAAGCTGGCTCTGTCCAATCAGTCACGAACGATAAGAGTTATTGTGGCACCAAAGATTAAACAATCTGATCAATCACGTCACTTGTCGCGAAACGACAGGTCTCATATTCAGTCATTATTGATCTATTCTTCATATCTAGACCATACCAAAACTTTTCTTTACCTCTCGCGGTTATAAGTAGGTGCAGGCTTAGGCTTGTTATCAAGAATCGTCTCAATCTCCTCCAAAACCTTATCATCAATCTTCTTATAAATCTCAAGCGCCTTGAAGTTATCCTCAAGCTGCTCAACCTTTGTAGCACCGAGAATGACAGTGCTGACGTTGGGGTTCTTGAGAGCCCAAGCAAGAGACAGCTGGGCGACGTTTCCGCCGAGACGCTCAGCGACTTCGGAGAGCTTCTTGACCTTTTCAATCTTGGCCTTGCCGGCTTCGCTTTCAAGCTCGTTGACTGTGTTCTCGAAGAAAGCCTTGTTTGTGGCAAAGCGTGAGCCCTCAGGGATTCCGTTGTTGTACTTGCCAGTCAAGAGGCCGGAGGCGAGGGGGGACCAGATGGTAGTGCCGTACTCGAATTGGTTGAAGAGAGGAGCGTACTCGACCTCAAAGCGCTCACGGTGAAAGGCGTTGTACTGAGGCTGCTCAACGACTATACCACCATCAGTATCTGTCACAACCTCCAGCCATGGAGAAACTTACCGGGAGCAATGAGGTTGTAGCGCTCAGCAATGTGAGTAGCCTCGGTGATCTGAGCAGCGGTCCACTCAGAAGTACCCCAGTAATAAGCAAGGTTCAAGTTGCGGATGACCTGAGTAAATCCCTCAACAATCTCCTTCATGGGAGTAGCGTAATCGGGACGGTGAGCAAAGACAACATCGACGTAAGGCTGCTCAAGACGCTTGAGAGAGCTCTTGAGACCCTCGACGACGTGCTTGCGGCTGAGACCTCGAGTGTTGGGCTCCTTGCGGCCAGTACCGAAGAAGACCTTTGTGGTGAGGACGTATCTAAGCAAGTCAGTCTTAATCGTAATTTTGTGTTTGGAGATATTTACTCATCACGAGGCCAGCCGAGCTCCTTGAGAGCACGACCCATCTCAACCTCAGATTCACCATTGGCGTAAACCTCAGCGGTATCAAAAGTGTTAACACCATGATCCCAAGCCTTTTGAAGAATCTGCTTCACGATATCGCCCTTTTGCGTACCGCCGTATGTCAACCAGCCACCAAGACTGAAGACACTGACCTTGAGACCAGTAGGTCCCAGGTGGCGGAACAGCATGTCCTTGGGGTCGTAGGCAGTTTCAACAGGCATTTTGGCGATTGAGTTTGAAGAGTAAGGGATGGAGATGAAAGTTTGAGGATACAAGGAGGGGCGTTTTTCTTATATAAATGGAATTGATGTCATTCTGGATGGTCCAAGCGAAATGAGGGGTATTGAGATGGTTGATACAACGATGATAGCTCCACGCAAACAACTGACGACAATTTAGCGTAGCAGCTCTCATCCCCAAGCCAATCAGAGGACCCAATGCTTGGGACTATCCCCAGTCTCAAACAGGTCAACGTCTTGTCATTGGGGCGTTAGTATTAATAATTCAAGATAGCGGGGCACAGGTCGGTGAACAGTCACTTCCGAGCTTCAATGACGCCTACTGCACAGGAGATAATAGAGTTTGGGGTTTAACACCATATACACGTATTGTCTTCAGTTGCCTATTATGCTTGGTGCCATCGGGGTTCTTTTTAAGTGCTTACACTGACTGTTTCTTTACCGTTCCATTTACCGAATTGCTAAAGCCGAGCCTAAGTCCGGCCAAGGCCACCTTTTCCCCTCATTGAGATGAACCTTGTTATCAATCAAGGTGATGGATGTTTTAACTGACCGAGGTACGCAGTTGACCCAGTTATCTTCATCGCCCCGCACAAGCTCATCATTCCAAACGTGGATGAAACATGGGCCGTGAAACCTCAGCGACCTTTGCATGTTCCTAGAGCAACTCGCATGCCCTTCCACATAGGTGCCCAAGCACCAAACACAGCAGTGACACCAGTACATATGATCATGGGTCCGTATTGCGTCGCGTAACTGAGTGCTTCGTCGGACAAGCGTGCTTTTGCTTGTAACAAGGCGCCGCTCAATGGCCCGGCGGTGACAAAGCCGATACCTCGTCCGCCCATGAGCATACCGAAAATGAGAGCTGAATCCGCGGCAGAGTCGTCTTTTTGGATGTCGGTTGACATGTTGGACCACGTTGAGCTAAACCCGCCGGCGAAAAAGCCGTAGACGATGACAAACACTACCAAGTTTGCAAGGTCGAGCGACAAACCCCATAGGAGCCAAATTGGTAGGGCACTTCCTATTGATGCGATCGTTACCGCTCTTGTTGCTGAGAATTTGTCGCCCAGCATGCCGTGCACGATACCTCCGGGGACGGATGCTACAGAAAACAAAGCGAGAAGGATGGGGCCGGTGATGCTGGGTAGACCAATTGTCGATGCGTAGCTGGCCAGGTACGTGCTCGGCATCAGATATCCAAGTGATTGTATGATCACGCCAGCTTGCATCATCCAGAAAGATGTATGGCGGAGGAAGCGGAAGGACAGTGGTTGAACCTGAGCCTGAGTGTGCAGTGGGATTCGTGGTTTGATGAACATGAGAGTTGGGAGAGTCATTGCAGCTGATGCACCAGCCCAGGCCAAGAGAGTAGCCTTGAGACCGATTCGGCGGAGAAGAGCATCAAAGACAAACGGCATTGCAATTCCTGTCACGAATAGTCAGCATACGATGTCGGGTTAGGCTGAACTATCATACCTGTAGCCGACTTCCCAGCCCACATAACCCCCAAAGCCATCCCCTTCCTCTCAACAAACCACTCATTCATATAATGCGAAATCGGACAAAACAAAAGCCCACAACCAATAGAGTACAGCGCCCCCTGTGTAGCAATAAGTCCCGCAATAGTGTTCACAAACGCGGATGCAGTGAGACTAGCGACCGTCACAGCAAGACCAAGCGGCCCGCAAAGGTGACGCAGTCGCGGATACCGTGTGAGAATGAGAAAGGCAAACGGCATCATGAGATACATTACACCTTGCTGTAATGCTCCGATGGTGGCGATTGTGCCGGATGATGCTGTGCTGATAGGACTTCCTGGTTGGCTGTAGTATTCTTGGAAGATGCCGAAGGAGACTGAGTAGCCTGTGATTTGTTAGCGTCGAAGCGATGGGCAAGAGGAATACGGACCCCAGATTGGTAGCTGTGCCATTGTACAGCACATCAAAGCCAAATACGCATCTTTGCCGCGGTCCGTAGGCGGAAACGAATCTGTCGGTGACTGAGAAACATTTTCCTGGCGTTCAGTGTCAGGCGGGCTATCAGTCCCGCACCGCTGCTCCTCCTGCATCGTCTCCATAGCATAAGCGGTCTCCGAAGAAGACGACATTTTCGCAATCAATCTACAAGCAAATAGTACTAGAATGAACAATTGTGGCTAGTCGGTGATTGGGGATGAAAGGTTGGCTTTTGGACGGATATAAGCCCAGAATGCGCCCTTGCTTTGACAGTGGCACTGACGTAACCGATCGGGATCGGTTAATGATCGACGTATTTGCTCACTGTTTTGGGAGTTTGTGCAACACGACCAACACCACAACGTTGCGAACTGAGAGCACTGCATAACTTATGCGGTGCCTTGCTTGTGAAAATGACGCTGAGGTAGGTATGTCGTATTGATTGCTCCTTTCTACACGCTATGTGATACATTGTATGTTTTTGTGCACACAATTTTGCTATGCTGTAGTATCGCCTCTTGGCTCGCATTATCCAGCGTATTTCCCATTACTCCGCTACAGATACTTCCGGTCGTAACTTGCGTTGTTCGGCCCACGGTATCGGGATAGGTCGCAAGTTCCAAAGAACAACTCGTGTCGAATTGGGTGTATCCTGTATGCTTCTTCCTATGCACCTTATGCAGCGAATCGCTCGAAGGAGGTTCCGAGCAGTCCGCGTTGCTTGAAGAGTCCATCCATCTGGGCGCGAAGTGTTTGAAGAACTTGCGAAATGTTGGCATGCAGCCGCATATGATGAAAAGGTTGACTTCCACGAATGACCATACGTTTGCTGGGGCTGCTATCCAGGGGATATCTAATGCTCCCAAGAGGGAGGGTAGGTAGATCATGCGGATGATAGACGTCGTGACCGTTCTGTCTCTGTCAGTTACCGATGTTGTTGTTCGTCGCTCAACTTACATCGTTGCAATGCCGAGCATAATTCCCAAGCCAATCTTCTGTCCCAGCGGCATCTTCAAACGGATGATCATTGGCATGGGAATAACGAAAAGGATGATGTCCGATATAATGTTGACGGTCGCTATGATGATATATATGACAGCATGGCCAATACACTTCCCAGTTGCGAACAGGTAGGGGTCCCATGCTGTTTCTCTCGGTTGGCATCCGAAGAGTAGCAGGCTGGCGATGATGATAGTGTAGAGAACAACGAAGGCGATTGTCATAAAGATCGCTCTTCTGAACCATTTCTGCGGCGATACTTGAAGGAATAATGTTAAGAGAGAGCTTTTCGTGAGACCGTTGCATATAATGAAGGCTGGACCAGCGATATAAGAGCTCTATGAGGTGTAAGAAGACTACCATGGCATAGAAGTGGGGATCGTACGAGCATGTGCTTTTCGAAGACGTCAATGGGCATTTCCCATGCATGATGACATAGGCCTCCGATAGATATTGACCCTTGGAAAATTAGTACAGAACTGGGGCCATGATACGATGTGTGTACATATTTGAGCCGATTGCATGACAAGGGAAAAGACCTTCAGATCACAATGTTAGTCTTGTACAAACTATTTCGCTCCCTCGATGTCTTACCCAAGCCATTGTGATCAAAACTACATGCTAAGTCAGCTGCAGGTCCCTCAAATTGAGTCATCACATACCATCGTCAATCTTCAAACCCCGCGTTATGTAATTCTTTACGTATAATCTCTGCAAAAGACACAGAATAGCTAGAGACCCAAGGATGCCGAAGATAAGAAAATGTTTGAGTGCATCTTGCTGTTTAGGATTGTCAAAGTCAACGACGTATCCTTCCGGCGGCGGTAAAAACGTGGTCACACCGTTGGTAACGGGATAAGAAGACATGTCAGATATGATAGCTCCATTTCTGTGGAATTGCCTTGGTATATTTGTAGAGCTGGTTACGATATGATCAATGCGCCTTGTGTTGGTTCGTCGCTATTCAACTGAAGAGCCGAAATTTTCACCTCATCAGTTTGCTGAGCTAGTGGGTGAAAAACGCCACTATGAGCAAACAGTTGCAAGAGATGGGGCTTGCAGAGCCAAAAGGCCTTGTCCATGTGTGATATTGTGCAGTCGTTTCTGCTTCCAACCTCTACTAAAGTAGCTGTGAGGTGGACCGGTGGAAGTCACTCGGAGCTTCGCCCAGAAGCATCCGATTTACGCACTAATACTGTCGGAGATCGTCATAGTCGTTCGTGATAACTGCGACGCCGCAGGTCTTAGCACCCCGGTGTCTCAAGTGTTTGTCCAGGTGATATGTCCCGAAATGGGTGTCAATAGGAGCCGGTAGCATCTCCCATTGGCTAATCGGGTCAGCCATCCCTTGGCAAGGGGATTCGGTCGATCGGAACAGACCTATTTGACGAACTGACAGGGCTCACAATACTTTCAGTTGGTTTATTCCGTGACGGTTGGTCGCTGTTGAGAGAACGTTGGATGCAGGAATGCGGAAGAGAACTCTTCAGCGGAATGGACATTTGCGACTGGCTATTGCAAAGCCAATTCAACCACTCAAGTGAGACATACTTGACGCTTCCAAAGGTCAATAGAAGTCTATACAGGGGCCATACATCTTAGATTATGCAGGGATGTGCTTGAGCTGAGCATCCTGGCTAATCACTTTGTCGATACCTGCTTCCAGACCATGTTGGTCGAAGGAATCTAACACCGAATGCCAAGTTTCAGACAGATCTAATGCAGCCCGACTCCCTTGTCACATTTTCTTGACACCTTTCTGTTGGTTGCTCTCGTCAATAAATATCTCCGAAATCCGTAGAAGTGTCTCGTCGCAGTATCCTTCGTTGTCATTCTCTCACTTCTGTCAACATTGACCAACATAATCAACATGAACCAACTCGCTTCTCTGTTGTTTCTCGCCACGGCCCTTTCCGGGAATGCGGTTGCATCACCTAAAGGCCCCCCTTCAAACACAGGTCTGCTCCAGATGGTTACGTACGTCAAGCGTCATCCCAACATGACACTTGAAGAATTTTGGCAGTATTGGGATACCCAGCACGCTCCGAAGGTGATCCCTCTGGCAACGCACTTTGGCATCGCTCGATACCAACAGGTAGGCTTTACCCCCTCGCCCCTCCATAACGTTTGCCTACCACTGGATCGAACTGACATCTTTGCCTCAGGTGCGAATCGCAGGAAAGATCGTCCCTACGAACGCCGGTGCCACTGAACCAGTATCCAATGAACTGGTAGACTTTGATGGAATCGCCATGTTCCTTTACGAGTCAGCTGATGTCTTGACTGATATGCTCTCCCACCTGTACTATGTCAACGTAGTTGAACCAGATGAGCATGTCTTTATTGACAAGTCGGCTCATGGAAATGGTATGGTCGCTACTTACATCGGCGAGCATATCGATGCAGTGGATGATGCGAAGAGTGTTTGGAAGGGGGATAAGAAGACACTTTCGAAGTACCAGAAGCTTTTCAAGAAGTATTAATAGATCGGACGGAAGAGGACAGCACGATGGCAGAAAATTTAGTCTGAGCTATATAGATAAATAGTATATGATAGAGTTTTGACTCTCGCAAACTAGTTACCTCAGCAGGAGATGCATGCCGTAGAGGAAATACATATTCATGCTCAGTTGAAAGCTCACACTTCAATCGTCCATTGTCTATTATCCTCCGATGCTTCTCAAGATGACTTTAAAAGCCTTCTGACTGATCATGAACGTTGGCGCAGCAGGGAATCCTCCCGGTGTACGTGGGAAGATCGAGGCATCCACAACTCGAAGTCCATCAACTCCGTTCACCTTAAATTCCGAATCAACGCAGTAGTTTCTATCACCCGCAGGTCCCATACGACAAGAGGAAGTGGCATGGTGACTGAACGCATCATCCATGATACCCTGGCGAATACTCACGCCAGGCCGAGGCTCAACAACCTTGAATGGAGCATAAGGTTCACCAGTACCGTTGAAGATACGCATAGTATGCTCAACTCCTTCTTGGATAGCCTGAAGGTCTCTGTCTCCCTTCTCAGTGAAATAGTTGAAGTTAATCTCAGGTGCTTCTCGGGGGTCTTTCGAGCGGAGCGTGATTGTACCAGCCTGGTTACCTGGCTGCATTTTGGCAATGGACCAGAACCATGAGGTTGGAGGGGCTTGCCATGTAGAGTAGCCTGGGAAATACCCGCGAAATACAGTGCCTGCGGCTCCAAAAAGGTACAAGTCCGTGTCGTTTGTTTCGCTGACGCTGGATCTGTAGAGAAGTGAAATTGGTGCTGCGCCTTCACCGTAAGCCCCGGTATGAGATTGATTCCATTCTCTGTAACAAGTGTCGTTGGCTTGGAGTGTGAAGGGACAATTCTCAAAGGGGTTGTTCTCCCAAGTTACAGATGCTTCGACTGTCACACCTCCTTCGTAGTTGTCTTGCAAGTATTTGCCCTACCGCTATCAGTTGTGCTCTTGTACCTTGAGCTGAAGACTTACCACTGCGGGGAGATCCACGATGACCGGGATATCGAGACTCTCGAGTTCCTCCCGGGGGCCGATACCACTCAGCTTGAGTATCTGGGGCGTGTTGAACGCACCGCCCGCTACGATGACTTCTCTCGACGCGGTGACGTTGATCAGGCGACCAGATTCAGACTCATCGTAGCGTTTGTCAGCAGAGTACAGCCCTTCACCCTTGAGGTACTCGACTCCATAAGCCTGTGGCTTACCATTCCGACCATCTTTGAACAGCACGCGGGTAGCCAGCGAGTGAGTGCTGACAGTCAGAGGATACCGAGCAGAGCCATTTACTGTTTTGGCAGTCATTGTCTCGTGTAAATATCGCCATGCACCGTTTCGTTGTCGAAGGCTGTCTACGTGAAGAGGAATTTGGTAGATGCCAGGCGAATACCGATCTTTGTCCAGTCGGTTGATGTCTCGTTGCATTAGTCTGCCAACTTCAGTGGCATCGTTGACTTGAATGCCCTCGGTTTGCTCGAATGCACGCTTCAAAGATTGTACGACGCCAGGACGATCAGTGATATAGGAGATGTTGTTTCGGTTACTCTATGAGGCTTGTCAGTGGACTTCCAAGCCCTTGCGTCAGAGTACATACCTGGATGAACCCATCAAAGCCGTGTCCAGGAGTCCCCTCGGGAGCATAAGTGCAATTCTCAATATCGATAAACAGCTCCCTCATCTTGTCGGATCTCCACGACTTGTCGCCTGTAAGTTCAGCTATGGCATCCCAATCGTTGTCAGGTGGCAGGGCGAAGTTCATGGCATTAAGCTGAGCAGAACCACCAAGAGTTGCGCCTCGAGGGTATAGTACACCGAGTCTATCAAGTTAGAGCAGGCACTTGAACAGCAAAGGAAATTCTTACGGCGCAGCATCCTCGGGAGGACCAAGACCAGACCACAAAGTGCCGTTGGATAGTCTGTATGCATACTTGGAGTCTCTTCGAGCTTGAGTTTCGTTTTGGTAGTGGCTCACATAGAAGGACCATGAGATGCTGGGATGCTCAGAGACTTGATCTGCCCTGGAGGTTGTGAGCACTTGTCACTGTCAAGAAAGCCTCGACACACTTACATGGCGGGGATTCGCTGTAGCGGCGTGTTGCCTTGATCGCCACCGGCCTCTATCAAGAAGACTGAGTGGCCGGCACGTGCGAGATTGGCACTGGAACAGATGTCAGCAAGGATTGGCATCGGAGAGCAATTAATTACTCACGCCAAGTCCCTCCACCAGGCCCTGATCCGATGATGATATACTCATATCGGTCTGCACGGTTGCTTAGAAGCGCAGTTGCCAGACCTGCAAGAATACTCAAAGATACAAGTTTCATGGTTTCGATTTATCAATGTTATCATCTTCTGGCTTGCAGATACCTTCTAGCTTCCGGATCTTCGAGTATTTATACTCATGTTGCGTAGCATGCAGTCGGTAACCCTAATCCTTTGGCATAACGTCAACTCTTGCAAACGAAGCGGACCTTGGCCTCCGGCAACGCAGGATTCATCATCATCACCGTAGCGATGATGGCTACAGATTGAGTTTACCACAGCCTCATAATGCCGATCATCGGGATGACACCCAGGTTATCCAATGAGAATTCATCCGATAAAGTTATTGTACAACCTTTTAAGCTTGTTTGTACGTCTTAGATGGATGGAGTGGAGTGGAAGGATGCGTTGCGCTGATTGAGCGTAAGCCCGAGCCACGCGTCAGCGGATTTCTGCGTATAAGTTATCCGCAACTCCGATCACAAACCCGTGCTGATGCTGAAAGCTCCGACAGTTCATACCACATTTCTAGTGAAAGCACTTTCTTCATATTTCACTATCGCCAGTCTCTTATTATTCTGCATATCCCTTTTCCATCGGTTTGTGACAGAACATGCGTCCTTCAGGTTCTTTCAGCAGCCACCGATAAGCGGCGCACCAACACAACCTTCCCCTTCTATCAACTGTAACAGAACATGCATCCTCAATAGATTGTCGATTGGGGCTTAGGTCATAGCCTAGCACATGTTGTTCAGATCTTGATTGACAATAGCTATAGTATGCAACTGCAAAGGCAGCTTCAGTAGCAAACTCGCGACTTGCTCCGTAAGCCCCGGCGCACGGTAATAGATATAATTGTTTAAAGTACTAAAATAGACTTAGTACTCTTTTATGACATGGGATGAACTCACGGAACGAACCTGAGGCACGATGAAACCATGCGCGAAACTTAGCGATACCCCTCGCCTCCTTACGAAAATGGAGCAACGCCAAGGTTCAATTGCGACATTGGCCCAGTTCCGACATTTGACGTTTCCGCCAACCGAGGAACTATAGCAAATACAAGCTGGGGTACTTTCGGATCACCGCTCATCCGGTCTTCAATTCTGTTCTTCGGCAGCGCGAGTATGATCACCAACGAGGATACATTGTTTTACTGCGGCGCTTACACCCCAGAACAAGTTCATCCTGAAGATGAAGCGTCAAGATACTCCGTGAGAAACGTCTCATGTTGGCTGGGCTCTTGTTGAGCACCAATGAGAACCTTTTCTACGGTGTTTATATCGCATACAAAGACTCGACAACACTGCCACTTATTCCAACTTCAGTCTCAATATCACAAACTCAATTCACTTCACTTCTTACAGCTGGTCTGTTCTCTTGTTTATACTGCACCCACACCCTCCATCTCATTCACTTCTCTTCAACTTCCGTCCTCTTCCGTGCATCATATCTCAAACGCAAACATGAAGTTCACCTCATTCCTTCTTGGCTTCGCCGCCACTGCCATCGCCAGCCCCATCAGCAAACGCGCTGTCTTCAGCCAGACAACCTACAACGATCTTTCCATCAGTGGGGGCACCGCAGGCAATGCCCAGCAAGAAGCTCTCCAAAAGCTTGGCGGTCTGCCAACTGACCTATCAACGGTTGAGAAGTCTGACTTGGACTTCCTCAACAGTGTCAATCAGATTGCGAATGATGCTGAGGACGAGGCCTTCAACCCTGCTATCGACGCAGCTTCCGGCGAAGCGGCCGATGCTCTTCAGGTAAGCGTTTCCATCGAAGGTCTACAAGCAAACAATGCTAACTATTTTCCAGCGCGGAAAGATCAAGAACAAGGTCTTGAAGTTGACTGCTACTATTCTCAAGCTGGAGGCTCAACAAGCGCAGGGTCAGGATGTCGCTGATAAGCTGGCGGAAGAGAACAAGAAATTGCAGAACAACATTTCTCAGGATAAGGATGAAGCTGGGAAAGCTTCGACTTTCCTTGCTTTTGATGCGACTACAAGCTAAGAGGATTGAGCAGTGCTAGTGAGGAAATTGGTGTCAGTATTATAATAGGCAGGCCTACAAAGTGTAAAGTAATCCAAACATATTCAGACCAAGGAAACAAAGTCAAAGGATTGTGAAGAATCCCTCGAAAAGTGATACAAGTATGTCATATGCTGAGTGTATCTGGAATTGCAGTGTGGAGAGGGCGGTATCGTCTAAAACCCCAACCCCCAATGTTCGGCGTCTCGGGCTGATGTTCTCACGAGCCAGCGTTCGCTAATTCCCCTCTTAACCCCACGCGCTCGTTACATTTTGTCTTGACGTCTCGCAACATCAGTAAATCTCAATCCCTTTCATCTAATCATCATGCTCGACTCGGATCAATCCTGGCCTTTATGGGGCAATGAGTCTCTCGATGGGGCATTTGAACTCGACACCCCCGGCGACAACGCCGTCGTGACCAAAGTAAATCGCCCATTCCTGTTCGGCTACCGTCCTTCAAAACCAAATGGCCGCGGTATTCTCATACTTGGTGGCGGAGGCTACGTTCAACTCATGGTCGGTCGCGAGGGCGTCGCCGTCGCAAAATGGCTCAAAAGTATTGGCTTCTACGCCTTCGTCCTGGTGCATCGCTTCCCGAATAGCGAGACGGGTGCCCAAGCGCCGTTGGATGATGGAAGGAGAGCTATAAGAATCATGGCTGAGAGCGGACTTTCACCCAAGGGGATTAGCATCTGCGGTCTCTCTTCTGGCGGTCATCTCGGCGCTGCTCTCTTGGCAGAGTATCCTCCAGTCTGGACATCACCAGATCCCGGAATACCTCAGATCGAGTTCGCCATCTTGGGTTACGGACCAATCTCAACTAATGCAGCTGGCCGCACAATTGTTGAGAACAAGCCTCCTCTACCACCAAAAGAAAAACAAGAATTGTATGATGTTGTACAACCAGATGTTCAACTTCGATCTCCCGCGCCGCCTGTGTTCATCGTGTACTCCAACAACGACCCTGTTGTCCCAGTCGTCAACGCATATCGCCTAGCAGAGGGTTTCACAAAAGACGGGGCACCGGTTGAGTGGCATATCTTTGCTGACGCGCCTCACGGATTTGCGTTGGATAGTCCGAAGGAACTGCCAGTCTCGAAGTGGCCGGCGATGTGCGAGGAATGGCTGAGGCAGAATAAGTGGATAGAGTGAAGAATACATTCACTCGACTCTCCTCGTAGCAATTCTAAACGCAAAGAAACCTTGGGGATGTTTTACGACAACTTCTTCACTCAGGGTGAGGATGTCACTGATAAACTAAAAGAGAAGAACAAGAAAATGCAGAAAAAGATCTCTAAAGATAAGGAGACAACAGGATAGGCCTCCACATTTCTGTCAATCATTGTAAGCACAGACTTAGAGTCCGCATATGCAATTCATATATAGCCATTCTATACAAAAGAGAGACTTAGAGTGAAGCAACACACAGTTCAAGGTCCATTTATCACAACGGAAAAATCCTCGAGGTATCTGCATAGTCACGCCAAAAGGCGAATAGTTTTCTCGGTTACGAAGGAAATATGCGGGAGCTGCGGATTAGAACAGGCCGCCTACGTGCAACGAAGACTATCCTTGACATAGGTTAACTAGGCGTCATAATTACTCGTCCCCAATTTCACTGTTGCCTTGCATTCTCGTGATACCGATGCCAAGCTCTCAGTCCAGGACTTTCAAGTCATCAGAGCTATGGCGGGGTTGCAAACTTAGTAGCCTTCCCCTCTGCTCCGCACAGTAGCCGGTAGACACAGGCTGTTGCACAGCATGAGGCATGTCAGCTCGATGAGCCACTATGATAGCTCCACGTAGCCCCAGCGTAGTACAAGGTAAGAAGAGAAGGCCTGCTGACCCTTTGTTGTTCCATTTCATCTTGAAAATGAAAACCGGTGAACATGTCGTGTGTCATCATACCAATTCTCGTGATTGTTTTGCCCTGCAACATGAACATACCGAATCTGCCGCATGTTAAATAATGTCGAATAAATCATCTATTTAAGCATGACGTCTTTCCATGGAGCCACCAAGTCTATATTGGTACGAGGTACCATACTCCTCCGTCGTCTAAGCAAGAGATAAGATTTGATAGTTTGACACCCCGAGGCTCTTAACACTTTCCCCTACAATGAATGATATTGCCTTTCCAAAGGGGGAGTATCCTACCACTCTGGCGATGAACACAGCTTTTCAAGAGCTGGCCGACGCGGTCAGCAGACTACTCAAGGAGCCGCTTCCATCTTGGCGTCACATCAAGCGCAGATTTGTCCGACCCTCCAACTGCTTTGAGGAAGGAGATTTTGTTAAATGTCCAAAGGCTTGTCACGGCACAGATACAGACAAGCCTATCGTCGCTTCATTCCATGACGGAATGGTCCATGACCCCCTCGGCAGTGGTGCCTATGCATTCTGGCTTGCTCGCAAAATCAGCGATCAGATACATAGTCTGGCTGGCCAATCCAACGACAAACCTCCTGATGTCTTAGTGGAGCTGAACCTTGTTGACACGGCACCAGTTAGTCAACTATCCATACAGATTGGAGGGATACAGTACCAGAGGGCTCTGAGAGATGTTCCCGATATTCGGGGCAAATTCGTTCCAGACTACTATGAGGTTATGGGATTGCTATCCAGCTGGGCAAATATCCCCTTCACGGTCAAATATCAACAAGACATGTTCTCTCACCATACCATGCCACAGGCTACTTATTACTTGATCAAGCATCACTCTGTCCTTGGGCATCAGCTTTCACCAAAATATGGTACTTTGGGACTGCGAGCCGCATGTCGAGTGCCAGACTGCTTCTTATCCGAAAAGCATGGGCAGCTCAACAAACATGAATACAATGACCAAATGGAAAACTCGACAAGCAGCTATGAAGCTGAGATCGTATTCCAATGCCCATTTCATGGCCCACATACAATTCATACACGCGATTCTGCACAACTCTCACGACTGGAAGCTAATGCACCAGCACGCAACCTTATCCGCAGTATGAGTCATCTCCTTGATGTAGGCACTCACCATGTTCGTGTGACCGGTTCAGATTATGCTGGCACATACCAGGAGGTATTCTTGTATCGGCAGCTAACAGTCTGGTCGACACTTACAGGACTTTCTGCCGGCCGAACCCCACACATACTTTACGCTCCTCTGATTGTTGACTGAAGTGGTGCAAAATTGTCCAAGTCACTTTATGTCCAAGATGGGGCATATGATCTAATGAAGCTTTTTGAAAGGCACGGCTTCATAAGTTACCAGGAACTTAAAAAGAAGCACGGCGGAACCAGTTATGAAACCTTTAAGAAACTTTAGAAGGGGGTTGAGAAGTATACTCTATTGAATATTTGCGTTTGGTATTGCAGGAAAGCGGCGACATTGGTCCACAGCCATAGGAGAAAGTTCAGGCTGTAGGACCAAACTTTAGGTAGCCAACATCGCCCAGGTATTTACGAATACGGTGCTGGGTAGTTAATTTCACACCAAATTTGGAAAAGTGAAACTCACTCACAGTCAGTCGCACGCTGTTGAAATAGATACTATAGAGGAAAAATAAGCCAGCAAGCCAATAATACTGGCATGCCCTGTTTCTGGCCTAATGGTTTAACTTCTGACACACGCAGTGTTATAGTGGGGCTGGGTAGCCAAGCCATTCTCCAGCTTTATTCTCCAGCTTTCTCCACGCGACGCCTTTGTTTATTTCCAAAAACAGCATCTCTCTCTTGCCTTTGAACCATCCTTCTTCAACCATGGCACGTCTGCGAAACAAGGCTGTTGCCCCCAAGAAGCGGCGCGTGACTACTGAGCCCAAGACAGCTATACCGCGCCCCGCCCCCGCTGCTCGAGTTTCGACCGATGTTTTACTTGCTATCAAGCCTGAACACCTGGCAAACATTGCCAGCCGAGAGAAGAACCACGAGTATCGCAAGTACCGTCTGAAAGACGGTGTCTCTCGCCTCTGGCTTTATGAGACTGCCAGCGGAGGTGGCCGCTCATCAATCACGTATGTCAAGCATTTCAACACCTACTGTTTGCCAAGCATAAGACTAACTGTTTTACAGACACATCGCGGTTATCCCACCAAACACTCGCCATGAGCCAGGCTCTGTGCCGACTGAGCCTTTTGGTATCGGCAACGAAGACTTCAACGCTGGACTCAAAGAGTCCAAGTACGGATATCCCATTCTTGAGCTTTACGAACTCATAAACCCAGTCACTCTCGACCAAATGAAGACGCGATGGGGCATAGGAGGTGCGCCCATGGGCTAGCAGTACATAGCATCAGATATGTGGAAGGGCACATGGGGTGACGATGAGAAGAGAAACGAGAAATTAAGGAAGGTTTTTTGAGCACTATCTTGGAGTTTTACGGTCTATGGGCTACGATACAAATGAAATCATACACGCTTTGCCGACGGGCATTTTGACACGAGTTATTCTCGCAGAAAAGACACCTTGCTCTTCCGCCTCAACCGTACATTGAAGTTGCTCTGTTTCACAAACCATGCTATATCCTGGTCAGTATAGATGGGCATTTCGGAAGAATCTTTTAACCGTCGGGAAGCGATCTTCTCGGATAAGTGAACTTACCATTGTTCAAATGCCACAAATTATCCGCCGAGGGGAACTCAAGCTAGAGTAATATTGTCGGCAAAGTACACGTCAACTCGATACTGTGACTTACCTCGTATCTCCGCAAAAGAGCAGGTACCATCTTGTACATCTCCAGCAAACTGATATTCTTACCAATACAAGTCCTTGAACCTGCCCCAAAGGCAAACATGTAGTTCTCCATCCGCCTCTTTTGTTCAGTCGTAGCTTCAATCCATCGCGAAGGTCTCCAGCGATCAGCATCATGACCGAAGATATCCTTGTTCCGGTGCAGAACCCAAGCGTTGACTCCAACAATTGTGCCACCTGGAATATGATGGCCGTCAACTTCAAGGCCTCGCCGTGGAACAATACGCTCTAGCATGAGACCTGCAGCGGGATGGCATCGAAGAGCTTCTTTGACAACAGCGTTGAGGAAAGGAAGGTCTCGGACTTCACTCCAGCTTAGAAGACCATCTTCACGGGTGAACCGGCCAGCTTTTTCTTCCTCAGCGAGCTCAGCCATTAAAGTCTTCATATCAGCTGGGTTCTTCATGAGGTAGTAAAAGATGGCTCGGAAAGTAATCGCTGTTGTATCAGAACCTGCAAACATATTTGCAACAGTCAGAGCAAGTACTCGATCGTTGGTCATGAACTCTGGGTCTTTTTGGTTGGCCTCGAGGAAGCGTGAGAGAAAGTCACGACGGCCGTTGTCTTGGTCAAATTTCATATCGCCGAGCTTCTCAGGATCGACACGCGCGAGCATTCGGTTGCGCGCGAATATGGCGACGGGTGATGATGAGTTTGTGAAGCCCCATTTTGTAAGCTGCAGTCTCAATGGGTTCTTAAGGAGTAAGCTATCGAGGATTGGCAGTTGTCCGACCTAAATGACGGTCAGGTTAGTAGACACAATTAAGAGCTCCGATTGATTATACATACTGGCGCAGCATAGTTGAGTAACCATTCAAGATTTCCGATGATATTATCCACATCTTTGCCATGATCCACGAAGCCCAGTCTCTTCGAGTATGTCAACTCGCCAATGACGTCGAAGGCATAGTACTGCAGCCATGTTCCAAAGTCAAGGATGTCGTTCTGGTTGGCATATCGCTGGTCAAGTTGTTTGAAGAACTCGGTCGTAGTGGAGTCAACGAAGGGTTCGAATTGAACAAGAGTGCTCATGGCATAAGCATTAGAGACAGAACGTCGAAGCTGCGAGTGGAACTTTTCATCTTGTGAGGTGAAGAGCGTGATGAGTCTCTTGCCGCTCTTATTAATGGTCTGCTGAACCGGGCTACAACTTGTCAGTCTGAACAATTTTTTTCATCACTGCCTTGACGTACTAGAAATCAGACTTGGTGTACCCCGAGTTGTGAGCGTAGATCGTCTGTATGGCAGCTGGATCTGAGATTGATACCGTGTTGGGTCCGAGTCTCACGACGCTGCCGTATTTTTCATGTAGAGCAATATGCGTCACCTCTGGTCGTCTTCGATACACATCGAGAAAGCGCCAGAGATCAGTGAAAGAGGCCAAAGCTGGCCCGGGGATTCCGTTCAATCTATTGCCGTATTTATTGATAAGGAGCTTTGTCGCGAGTAGTCCCACCAGCGCAGCTGTTAAATACGCCCATGGGTGCTGAAGGAAAATATCCACGATCATCTTGTAAACTTATCAGAAGTCGCAAATCTTATCTGCTTCATAGTAATTGATTTGCAATCTGTGGTCAATCCATTGCTTTTAACAACATTCTACCCCGCCTGATACATGTTTGATGGTTTCGCAAGGGCAACGGCATTTACCAAGGCATCGGAAGTTTCGATGCGGGGTAATTTCCGAATAACATCACCAAAAAATCGGTAACATTCCGATTTGACTCTTTTAACTCTTTTGACTGTGAGTTCAGGCTACGGCGATGATTCGGTATGTTTTGTTAAGCTCCCCCGTCAGTTGGACCCATGCTGCTGCGGGCGGGTGGACCTCTCAAGGCACGTCTTCCGCCATTGCTTCCATCACACAGCTAGTCGAATCCAGTGAGAAGTCATTTGACATGCCTTCAATTCGAAATCATGACGAATCCACATCATCCTCGGATAAACTCTGAGGAGAGGCAGCGAATGTTAGGTAGGGACCAAGCCCGAGCAGGTATATATGGTGAAATCGCCAGCCATTTTAGGACACTTGACAATGAGGCGGAAAGGAGATTGTTGCTTGACTAGGTGCCCTCTTGTGGGGCGGTGTAAATTGGACTTTGGCAGATGGTCTACCGTCCTGGTCTTCTATTTAGTTTTAGGCCCGATACGTTGACTTGACAATCAATCTACATTGTCTATGGGTTGTTCCGCGCTGGCTCTAAGTACATCAACACAAAACATCAGGCCCGCGTGATAAACTCGCCAGTCTCCAGAATCCTATCCCCAGGTTTGAGCTTCCTCTGCGGAGGGCGTTGCCAGTTTAGAACTGTCTTGCCTTGTTCTAACATTCTTTTCCTCTCTGTACTCCATCGCACTTGAAGCTCCGTGATAGGCTTGCCCCCGTAGTATATGACCACTTCGGAAGGAGGTGGTTGAGGAGTATCGGGCCAATCGATGAAATTAGGTGCTTTTTTGTAGGTAGTGATCTGTTTGCCCTCACGACGCTTTTCAGACCACTCTCTGAGAATCTTGCGAAATTCTGAGACCGGGCGGTCAAGTTGGACATCTGGGTGCTGGACCCAATCCTTCTGTTCAATTTCCAGGACGTGTTGCTCCTCGTGTCGAACGGCACGCAGCGTTTCGTCGCGAGTGATGATCTCATAGATGGTGAAAAAGACTCCCTTAATGTCATTCCGCGCCTCGCTATAGCCATGCTCTCCAATCCGAACTGAGAAGTTAAAGTCAAATATCATTATGGAATCTGTTGCCTCGTCTACAAGGAGGTTTCGGGGAGCGACATCTTGGTGGGCGATCCCAAGATTCAAGTTAAGCTCATCGATAACGGTAATCAGCTGAGTGAGCCACTTGAGCTTAAAAACCCGAGATTTATTCTCCTCAAACGTTCCTCCAGGAATATATTCGGTTGTAAACCCAACGCATCGGCCCTCGAGCTCGTCTACGATGATCTTATCGAAGGCCACGATGTGTGGATGTTTGGGCAAGCGCATCCATAGACCCATCTCATGCCACACATAAGATAGGCGTTGATAGAGAAAGTAATACTTGAATATGAGCTACCACTACTTAGTTCCCACACAGCCATGCGAGTCTCTGGGAGGTGCTTACCTTCTTCTCAGGGTCTGGGGATCGTAGGCATCTCACAAGATCCACCAGTGGGCCTAGTCGGTCAAGCTCTTCCAGATCTGACCGTGGGATTGCTTCGATTCCGTCCGGATGCTCGGTTGCTTCGAGAGGAGGGTGATATGGGCATAAGGTATTATCATCTTTTTGATCAGTGGACATTGAGACCAAGTCACCTTGCGGTGAAACCCGAATCTCGAAGACATCTGGTGCGAGATTATCGATGTATTTTTGAAGGTGCTCAATTGCTGGGTCTTCTGATTCGAGCTCCTCATCCATGGTGACAGAAATAAGGCGACGTTGATCCTAATCCATAATGTGCCAAGTACTTGGGCCTCCCGGGTAGATATTACCGCTGGGAGCGAAGAACCTCTCTTCCGACTTCAGCATCGTGGGTTGGTGGTGCTCCGAACAATGATGGTGTTCGGCGGGGCCGGGTGAAAAGGAATCAGGAAGGAAAGTAAACGACGGTGATCTAGACTGATAATGTGAGGTTTGAAGGAATTGCGAAAGTTTTGCTTGTTTTTGGGGCGCCAAACGCGTCAGCTGGAAGAACGCCCCTCCGTAGGCAAGATGCGGGCGCGTATTGAAACAACTCTCAGCCCAAAGCTCAGCGACAAGTCGAGTTGATTTGATTGCCCCTCTTGATCTCAATACCAATGAGGCCAATATCACAATGTTCGTAAACAAAGGGCAAGGCGCGACACTAAAGGATGACCTCGTAGAGCTTTTAAAAGCATATCCGTGTTAAACATAGTCACATATTAACCAGGTTTTATAATCATTCATTCTATTTGCTACTCTTTGTTTCCAAAAGTGAGGATAACAACGAATACCTTCTTCTCCAGGTTAGGCCGTCTTGCACTAACAATTAGATAAGTGATAAACTGCAAAGGCGCGCCCTGTGATTCATTGAAACCTAAGCACTAAACCCCGTTCGCTTTAGTGCTCGCCTCTCTCATTCGTTGATTCATCAGTTATTTCCTCTTCACCCTCGCATATTTCCATCTCTCTCATCATTAATTCTTTCTTACAACAACAAAAATGGCATCAGCAGCACGAACTGTGCTCGCCTTCCAGCGCAATGCAAAGCTCTACTCTCTCCAAACACTGGTCACGGCGATCCGACCTTTCAGCAGCTTAGAGGATGAGAATCGTGAGCTATTTAAGCAAGGCACCGATGAAGACTACGCAGTTGTTACAGAAGAGACAATCTTTCATCCACAAGGAGGAGGTCAGCCTTCAGATGTTGGCAAGATAACGGATGAGGCTGGGGTTTCTTTCACTGTTGCATCCGCTCGTATGGATGCAGTTCGCGATGGCCAGGTCTTGCATTTCGGAAGATTCGACCCAGACAAGAAGTTCACAGAAGGACACAAAGTCACGCAAGAAATCGACGTTGATAAACGTCTTTTCTACTCGCGATATCACACGGCTGGTCACGTCCTCGGTTCAGCAGTCAACCATCTCCTCAAAGACAAAGTCGAAGGTTTCGAAGAGTTGAAAGCGTCTCACTTCCCGGACTCAGCGTCATGCGAATTCCAAGGCCTCATTGACGGAAAGTACAAAGAACCCATTCAAAAGAAAGTCGATGAATTTTTGGCGGCCAAGATGCCAGTTGAGATTGACTGGTGGGACGCTGACGAGTTTCGCAAGAATGGTCTTGAACACCTTACCCCGGATGCGAGCTTTTTGGGACCTGGTGAGACAAAGTTTCGTGTGGTGAGGATTGTCGGAGCGGAGGTTTATCCATGCGGTGGAACGCATGTAGATACCACGGATTTATGTGGTGAGACTACAGTAAAGAAGATTGCGAGGAGTAAGGGAAAGTCAAAGGTCAGCTATTTGGTGAAATGAGGCTGTAAAATATAGACATCATAGACTCAGCTTGTTGAGACAACTGCTATAAATAGACCATACATTTGCTACTGTTCCCCAACCTCACATCTTCGTAGCAAGACACCAAGGGGTGGTTTCTCATATGATTAAGCTTACTCAGTCCGAAACCCCTTGAGCCAACGGCAACAACCTAATCTCCAGATCATTTGACACCACATAAAATGAGAAGTGGCTCGATGCTGCAGTGGCTTTCGCCAAGTTATTAAATATTGCCAACCCCCACTACTGGTGCAATGATGCTAATGCAAAGAAGAAGTGTGCAATCCCACGCAAAAGCTGATTCCTCCAATGTGAGAGGCTTGTCACAAGTCAACTCTGATCTCACACAGTTATCAGACAAGTATTTCCTTTGAAGTGTACCTATCATGCTTGGCAATTCCCCCGCTGTCAGATGTATCCTCACATGGGACCTAGCATATGCAATGCGCGCCTGCTTACCGACACTTCCGATACAACATACAGGGGACAAGATGGGACGAAACCACCAATTGCGATGTGGCTTGCTCGTATTGATCCATGTCTGAGAATATGATATATCGGATATGATCTTTTCTCAACGGTCATCTTGCGTCACGAAATAATGGTAAGCAATTTGTCACGGCATTTCACGATCCCGGGGAAAGGTTTTTTTTTTAAAAGTCAATGCGATTGCGCTATCGTATTGAGTCTCAGTGTCCATGGTCACAAAAGCCATTCCTCCATGAAGTAGATACAAATAAAACCAAAGAAAAACGTAAACCTTATAAAATCAAGAACAGGCCAGCCTAGTCCTTCTCCCTCCATCAACTCGCTCAAGCGGCTCCAGCAGCATCAGCCTTCTGGATCAAGAACTCAGGAGCAGCGCCGGAAGCAGCACTCTGATAGGCCAAATGAGGAGCAGCAACGACAAGCGAGCCAGTGCAGACGAGATCACCGGTGTTGCAGAAGACCTTGGTGCGGTCCTCAGGGTAGCTGGGGATCTTTCCGCGGTTCTGGAGATTCTTGGTATATCCGAAGAGAACGACTCCAGCAATCTTCTCACGAATACCGGCGTCGACGTCAGTGACACTGGCGGCGGCCAGAGCAGCACCCTGGCTGTAACCTCCAGCGATGAGAACAGCATCAGGACACTTCTGGTTAGCGTCATTGAAGTGGCCCAGCATCTCACGGATAGCAGCGCTAGAAGTTCCACGAGGAAGAGCGTTATCGCCGAGGGTAGCGCGGTAGGCACCACCAACGCCCTGGATCCAGACACCGTTTCTGCCGTACTTGGCCTCAAGTTTTGAAGCAACGCGGGGACCGAGGGTTCCCTTAATAAAAGAGTTAGTTATGATCTGTCACTTGGGGTTAGTGGGGGGCACTGACAAGGTTGCCGGATTCAGTGGAGCCGCGAGCGTAGATGAAGATGACGCCAGGGCATGAACCGCTGTTGCCGTTGGCAAGGTCGTTGCGGGTGATGCTGCCGCCTAGCTGACGAGCCTCGAGAGCCGCGGCATCCTGACCAGCGGGAAGAGCAGAGGCGGCGGCGGCGAGAAGAGTAGAGATGATGGAGAACTTCATTTTGGCGGCTGAGGCGAGAGAAGTAAGAAGAATCGAAGACAGATGAGTTGGATTTGAAAGAGAGGCTGTTGAGTGAGTGACTGAGAGGCTTGATTCATTCCATCAACATCGAGGTCATCTCAGGTATTTATCTTAAATGTCAACGAAACATCCATCTTTCGTGCTTTCGCAAGTCTAACGCTTTTAGAATAACTTAGAGAATAGACGATGGATCACTTTTGGTACCATCAGCAAAGAAAAAGAAGCAAAGATCAAGCAACCTCTATCTCCCGGAAACAAATTAGAGCACACACTACTGAAACTCGTTCGCTCTCAAACCTATCAGCATACGTTCCACCAACCTCAACTCCCGAGTCATGCGAGAAGCCCTTGTCTGCCGCCGCCAAAACCAGTAGTTCTTCGCAAGGTCTCATCAAAACGGGAAATGAGCCCTGTTCCGCCAAGTCAAGAGAAACCCCACTGATCATCGAAACAGCAATATACAGTATGAAACGGGGCGCACCGCCCTATGAGCACGTTGTTGGGAACCTAAACTCACCGGTGTGCACGCTTTGACAGTTGCTTTTTTAGACAAGGACCTGAAACCCAAGATGGTGGCCATTATTCCCGGTTTCATACTAAACCCCGCTAGCATGGTCAACCATACCAATTCGAGTTTGATGAGTCTTGGTGTCAGGAATGAATGACCTCGGTTCGGTAAGTTCCATTCACACTATTTGAACAAGTGCAAGGTTGTATTGGCTACGTAAGTGCCAGATTGCGGGTAGTTCAACGCTAGAGTATTAAAACAGCCCTTCTTTGACGGGAATTGGAGTTTTCGATAGATTGGGATTGGTCGACAAGGTCAAGGCGACTTTGCCTTCTGGTTTCAGTCTAATGGGTTTTAGTGTTCTCGTAATGTAGTTGAAACTGACTTGTTTGATCCCTTCGCGACATTGTACGGGCTTGGGAAAGTCCAGCTCATGACTCGTCATGAACTGATGATCTTCTTGTGCTCGGACACTAGAAGGTGTCAAGAACGCTCGGCCTTGCTGTCGTTCCGATAGCGGAATATGTCTAAAACTATGTCTAATTTTGTTTTGAGGGATCGGCCTCGCGAGAGATGTTGGCGGAGTTGGACGCCATCTTGGATCGATATGCAGTGTCTACAGGCTACAATATCTTCAGGTTGAACATCATTCCAATTTCTGAACATCGCCAAGATTCCGCCATCGCGAAAAAGACCGTATTGGCTCTAGACTGGCTTGTCTTACCACCATCTTGATCTCTAGACTGTAGTCAGTACCGAGGCTTATTGACATTATTGCCAATTTGAAGGGAAGTAATATCGAATCTCAACACCAACTCCAAGTTAACTACCTCTCGTTCCGAGCCGAGGTTCATGAATAAATTAAGTCAACACCATCTTCAGTCCCAATCCCATCTTTATCTCACCACCAACTCATCTTTACCGAGGCCTATCCTCAGATAAATGAAGACAACATTTGTTCCATCACCATCTTGATCAGCGCCAGAATTCATCGTTACATTGGGTCAGTGCTGGATAGCCACGC
>NJCR01001638.1:0-24923 GCA_002234235.1 Fusarium hostae | reverse complement strand
TCGCTTATCAAGCACGTTATTGAGGAGAATGATTATATAAGGTATTACGTCACATTGGCTCATGGTGGAGCAGTTTTAGTGGAAGCTTCTCGATGTCTTCGCTCGAACATTTCATGGAGTTAATAACTTGAGACTAACTATCCTAAGATGATAATAGGAATCAGCTTTAATTAAGACCTCCTTCCGCTATTACAGAATTTCTTTCCAAGTATTACCCGTTGATTGTGTACTATGCTATGATCTGGTTTCACAGGCTCTTATTAACTTTTTGAGCTCTATATCGTCATAATGAGCTTCCCATGAGCGTTTCATTAGGTGGATCCTGTCTTCCGAAGAGATCGGCCCTCGGTTACTCGTTTCCTATATCTCCAGTATTAGACTTGACTGAAATCCCGTTAATGCATCGATCGAAATTTATACTCTACTTATCATATACTTATGTGAAAAGGTATGACTTTGCACAATGGCATCATTAAAAACTGTTACACTAGAAGCAAGTTCTGGACTTGACCCAAAATCTACAACCATGAAGCCACTCATCTTAGCAGGTGGAAAGTCCACTCGAATGGGATCTCCGAAACATCTGTTACCTATGCCTGATGGACGCCCTTTATATCAACACCAAATCGAGGTTCTACGCAAGGCCTGTCCCGTAGCGGAGACCGTATATGTTTCTCTTGCTCAAGATTCTGAGATGGATGAGCTTCTGCAAAACGCCAGCAAAGTCTCGTACGAAGCTACTCTGGGAGAAAATAGCATCGAGATTATTCTAGACTTAGAGTCCTGTCAAGGAGATGAGTCGAAGGGGCCGGCAGCAGGACTACTTGCCGCTTATGAGTCAGATCCTGAAGCGACGTGGTTAGTTGTAGCTTGTGACTACCCTTGCATCACTCCATCTGCTCTTCAAGAACTACAATCACGCTACAGACCACCGGTCACCTGCTTCCGCAATAATGAAGGGTTTTGTGAGCCTCTCTTGGGAATTTGGAGCCCAGAAGCTATCAGCCATCTCAAGGAGAACTGCAAAGCAGGAAAGCTCAGTCCCAGCAAGGCTATTCGGGAACTTGACGGCCACACGTATCTTCCTGAAAACTCGGAGGCATTACTACGAAACGTGAACATCAAGTCGGAATGGGATGATGCGCTGAAATCACTGAGAGATGAGCCAGCTGACAACTTCATCGAAGAACCCTTGGAAGTATTATAGAGAGATGTATTTTAGGATAGCAACGAGTCGTTCATTGGATAGCATGATACCATTTGCCCTGTTTTGAGAGTCTCATTCGCCTTGATGTGAATCCAACAATTTGCTTGCACGAAAGGTGCCATTTTAGCCGGTCCTAATACCCCAGCAGCTTTACGGACTGTAGGTCCATCTTGTCCCGTCGCGTTCAAAATACCAGGTCTGAACCTATCACAGTTGAGTCCTCTGTTGGGTGCATCCATGATACTCTTCCTTGATGAACTGCCCAACTCGAGGTTTTCTAGACGAGCAATTACAGGTGTTTCTGGCTCTTGACCCAGCAGATAATTTATGTAAGGGACAGTCAAGAATTTGAAGCAGGCTGCTGCTGCACCAGGGTTTCCTGGTAACCCAAAGAAAGCTACTTCTCCCCAGGTAGATGGTAAAAGTGCGAAGAGAACTGGATGGCCTGGACGAACGGCCACATCGTGAAAGTCGATGGTCGCACCAAGAAGTTCCAAAGCCTGACGGACGTGATCGAACTTTCCAACAGAGACGCCTCCGCTAGTGATCATGATATTCGTGGGTGAAGACTCCAGTCGTTCATTTATGGTTTGAACAAGTGCATCTACTTCATCTGTGATTGATCCCAGGAAGGTTGCTTCCGCCCCAGCTTCTTTCGATGCTGCCGTAAGGTAAACCCCATTGACATCTCTGACATGAGACTTTTGAGAGGTCAACTCGTTGCCGGTCGACCAGATAAAAGTTCGAGGCTTCTTGCGCACCCTGATCGTGTCAATTCCTACAGAAGCGAGGGGCATGATATGCGATGCCCGGATAGTCACTCCCTTCCTTAGTACAAGCTCCCCCTTCTGAATGTCTTCACCAGCGAACCGACGATTGGCGTATCTCCGTATCGGCTTGCTGATGGCGACACACATCCTGAGCCCTGGCTCTTTGGTCGCAATCCTGACAGTGTCTTCAACCTTGATGCACGCGTCGAATACCTCTCCAACTTCACCTTCTGGAAATCGTCCCCCGGTCATGATCTCAAAACATGGTTCTGGGCCATCACATTCCTGTTCCGCAGGGAAAGAAGGAGAGTCGTCGCCAGCAGCAATAGTTCCTTTAACACAAAAGAATACTGGCGACTCCGGAGAGGCTAATCTCGTGCTCTCTGACCGAATTGCGCAGCCGTCCATGGCGGAGGTGTCGAATTCTGGTGTTGAGATGGGGCTGAAGTGGTCGCATGCCGAGACGCGACCGACAGCTTCTTCAATTGGCATAACTTTATAATCGTCTTTCTTTCCTCGGTTTATCTGGACTTCCTTGGCTGCTGACTCCAATTTTGAGCGTGCGCATAAGTATGGTGTGGTCATTTTTGTGGTGATGTTTTCTCAAGAGCCAGCCAGCCCGGTCGGCAGTGCTGGATATTTATGATATGCGAGCGCCGGAGATGCATCGTATCAAGTGTTGCTTCATCCCCCTATGATCAGTTACCTCGTTTTTTTTTGTTCAATTGTTTTTAGGATAGGTATAATGTTGACAGTTCCTCGACTTGCGTTCTATATCTTTAATTGCACGTGCTTTATCATTTAGCTTCTTAATTCGCTGAATGTGTGTACTTGTTATGGATCCAAAAAAATGTTTGACTTTGATCTCTGCCATCGACTTATGTTTCCAAGCAATCAAAATTTAATCAAGATTGATTAAGGGCCAATACCGATCTACCGTCAATCTGACAGGGATTCAGGGTGTCTTCCCGATTCGCTATCCTGACTCCATTTTAAGCGCCGACACGCAATAAGCCTGACATGCCAACAACATCATGGGGAAGACATGAGTCTTCTTGTTCTCACATATCGTCTCTCGACTGATAGTGGCCGGAATGGCATTCCCTTTCTTGTATCTTCCGTTACATGGCGACGAGATCCGCGTGCTCAAGATCGAGGCTGCTGAAGACGCGGCCAACACCGCCAAGAGCCATTCAATAATATGCTCACTTGAACATGTTTGTCTGCCACCCGCGGCAAAGGAATCTTCCTATCAAAATTTCAAAGGGGGTAGGAGAACGTGGCCTGAGCTTTTTGTCACACCCGATACCGATGTGCTCTTTAAGAATGATCGAGATCCGCATGCGAGTGAAGGGAGCATGGCCCTTTCGACTCAAGAAGGACTTGCTGCAGAAGATGATCTACCGTGGAGACACGAATGGGGCGATTTTATCGCTTTGTCATATGTATGGGGATATCCGAAGAGAAAAGAAGGGGAACCTCCTCACCTCATCACTGTTGACGGCGTTGCTTTCGAAGTTGGACCAAACTTATACTTTGCTCTGACGCAACTGAGTCGAAGTTCGAGGATTAAGCAAGGGTTCAAAGTCTGGATCGATGCAATCTGTATCAACCAGGCTGACCTCGATGAGCGCAGCCAGCAGGTCACTCGAATGCGTGATATTTACCAGTCAGCCTGGCAGGTAGTTATATGGCTTGGTCCCGAAGAGCATGAAAGCTCACTAGCTATATCTGCGCTATACTGGTTAGCCCGCGAGTCACAGCAAGCAAAACCGATGGAGAACTTTTACTACGAAGAGTTCTCAATCGATTTGCGCCCTCTGATCATAATATGGCCCAGGTACAAAAGTCCAATGAAGAGGGACGTTTACAGGGCGCTATTTCACTTCTTCACAAGACCATACTGGCGCCGTATGTGGATAGTCCAAGAAGTCGCAATGGGTAACATGAACAGTCCTGTGCTTTGCGGCAATGCATGTATCTCGTGGCATGATCTGTACAAAGCTGTGGGCATCATCTCCGCAGATGAGTCAAGATTCGGTCGCGAGATTCTTGAAACTGTCCAACCACGAATTTTACCCGCGTGGTCGTTTGAGTTCGCTCAAGACAGACTGCTCCATGAAAGGACTTGGGCGCCGGAGAGAATGTGGAAGATTCATCAGACCATGACGCAGATCCAAAACAGCCAAAAGATTACGTCTACGTCAACTGAATGGGGAGAGCTTGTACGTGCACTAAATCTTGCGCGTGATTCTCTCGTCACGGAAGAGAAGGATAGGGTTTATGGTATTCTTGGTATCAAAGCCATTGCTGATAGGGTCCATATTGAGCCCGATTACAAACTCTCCATACCAGCCATTTATACCAACTTTACAGAGGAACTCTTGTCTAAAGGAGACCTGAATATTCTCCGCCTAGCTTCTGGTCATGGTGGGTATGTCCCGTTCAAGAGAACCTCGGATAATCTGCCTCCAGCTGCACGACATCGTTCTATTGCACCAATTTTACTATCCATGCTTGATAGTGTTACTATACTACAGGAAAAGACTCCGGTTGGGACACCTTGCGAGCATAGCCTTCCTTCTTGGGCGATATGCTGGTCCTGTTCACCGGCGCCAACTGCACAACTTCGAGGAATATACCATGCGGACAGAAATCTTGGCTCCGCGATTCCGATGCCAGTGATTACGAATATGGCTCTCACTGTGAAGGGGATAGTTATAGATACCATCACTTCATTGAGCGCATTCCATATCGACGAATGCGATGAGCGCTATCCTGGCAACAGTCTTGCTTCGAACTGCAATATCTACGGAGATATAGAAGTTACACGAGAAGCGCTCTGGCGGACTATAGTGGCCGACACGATTGCAGAAGAGAGCGATCGTGCGCCAGAGAGCTACTCATGGCTTCTTAATCACAAGTTATGGCAAAGAGGCGTTGCTGGCGTGTATACATATGGGTTCGGACTACATGACTTTATGGCACGAAATCAACATCTCCGTCTATGCGGTTACACTTTGGAACAGCTGATATTTGGGTACAACAAATGGCTTACGAGATTGAGGATGACTGTTGGTGATAATTACTATGATTCGACTGAGACGCAGCGGGAGGCTTTGTCGTGGGCGATTAATGCGATGGCGTGGAGACGATTGTTTGGAACGAAAAATGGCAGAATGGGACTGGGGACTTGTACAGCGGAGGTCAACGATAAGATCATTCTCTTAAGAGGTTGCAACACGCCACTTATACTCAGAAAGTTCAACGGCGCTTGGAAGCTCATAGGGGAGTGTTACACTCACGGAGTTATGTACGGCGAGATAACAGCCAAGGAGGATGAACTTGTAGATATCACGATTTATTAACGACATGGTAGCATAATTATGATCATGAAAATGTCTATATAAAGTCTAACGCCGAATGCATCTCTATCACCACTGAAAGCTCTCCTCAAAATACTCTATCCTCATAACCCCATTCCTTAACAAATCAACAACCGTCTTTCTCGCATCATCCGCCATCTGCGCTGGTCCACACGCCACAACCGCAAGACTCTCACCCATCACCTCTTCACTTCTCCTCCTCACCACCTCCGAAGCATCTATCCTTCCTCTTCGCAACGTAACCTGCGACGGCCACTCACTCAGTTCATCCTGAGACGTATGCGTTGTAAGATGTATCTCAACGCCAAGATTTGCACTACCAAGTGCATCAGCGATATCTGTTTGCAGAGCATCGAGCGCGAAGGCGGGTTCGCGAACGGCCCAGTGGATTTTCACGGAGCGAGGGGCTGTTGGGCCAGTGAGGAGTTGGAGATATGATAGGGGAACGACGATGCCGCTGCCGCCGACGATGAAGGTTACGTTGTCGAAGAGTTGGAGTGGGCGAGTGTGACCGTATGGGCCGTCGATGAGTACGCGTTGGGGAACGCTCTTGGGCCAGATTGCTGATGCTGTGTCGCGGAGTCTTGAGGTGAAACCGTCGTAGGGGCGAATTAGGAATGTCATTGTGCGAGAGTCACTGAGTATGTCCTGTGAGTCGACGGGGTCGGAGCTTTGCTCGGCGACAGTGCCGTCGAGGAGAGGAACCTGTTCGCCGAGGAGCTTCGAAGTTTGTTGTCCTTCATCTGTGACCATTGCCACGGTAAAAGGGTGACTTTCCCAGCATCGAGGTCCGTTGAGTACGTGGATGTAGTAGAATGTTCCAGGGGCTGGCTTATACAGACTGCTTGACCATGGAACAACAAGTCTGACAATGTTGGAGGATGGATGGTAAATGGAGGTGGCCCAGGTGTTCCATAACTTGGGGTTGAAAGCTGCGATTCGAAGAGCGCGGATGACGCGGTCGCCGACCCAGATGAAGCAGGGAACCCAGAAGAATACGTCATATTCACCTTGAAAGATGGAGACGTGACTGTTTTGTTAGTGAAACTTGGTACGAGTGAGAGGATTGGACTTACGCAAACATTGTGATGAGAAGGATGATGGACATAATGATATGTACGACCAAGAACAGTTCGTACTGTTGACGTCGAATCCAGTAGAAGGATGCTCCAACGAGAAGCGACATGACGATAGTTGCCTGGGCATGTCAGATGAAATTGCAACAAAGTCGACTTAGGGAGAAAGCATACTACTTCGCCAACCCACCAAAACATATAGTTCCACCAGAATAGATAATACTCCCAGCCTCCCTCTAATACAGAGTTAGCATTCAAATAGTCCACGACAAGAGTTCTGACGTACCTAAGACAATCAACCAGGTATAACCGATAGAGTGAACGATTGCCTGAACAGTTGCGATTCGAGCAACCCAGCGATGGAAGTTGTTATACGTTCCAAAGTCCCAACCAGTCAGCCACATGAGTAAATTATTTCTCATTCCGAATAACCAGATAACTGGAAAGTTGGCCCATGAGATAATACCCGTGCGGTCTGAGACATATCGAAGGAGCTGTTTTGTCGTGGATGGGAAGCTGCATACATGTGAGTACTTGATAAATATGACCCAAGGGTGACTGATACTTACTACATATTGACCGGCACGATCCTGTATCCAAGGATACTCAATGCAATATTGAGCAATAGGAAAGCAAAGAGGGTCCAAGACTGTATTTGAGGAGGTACTGTTCCCCAGCCGACTTTTTGCGCGCATCGATTTCCAAAGGTTGCTGGAACAGTAATTCGATTGAGTGCCCAATTGTAAAAGTTCCAAAGCCGACCGCCTGATTTTGAAGAATAGTTACGAACCATTTGTAGATTGGCGATATGAAGAATGGCATGGTTCAAGACGCCGATGGCTACTACGACTATCCAGAAGGTGATCATGGCGCGTCTGCCAATGGTCAGTGTCTCGCTTCAAATGTTTCTAGAAGTTCCTACCCATAAACGTCGTGGTATGTGTACGTATACGCAACAGAGTCCTGCATCACAATCAGTCTCGTCCAAAATTCACTCTCGAGTTACCTACCAAAGTACCCCACCAGATTCCAAACCAATGCTCAGAAGGCACGACAACCTCTCTAAACAAAACCCCCTCATCCGTCTCATTCTGCTCAAATCTTCTCACCCTCTCAACCGTATAATTCGAAATCACGTCAAACGGCGGTAAAACAATATGCGCCTTCTCCCTACACGTCTCATTATACGGCCCCAATCCCACCTCTCTCGCTCCAGGTGTACAATAAATATCAAGACATAAATACAGCGATAATATCGCTTTGGGGCTGTAGCAAGTTTTCGTAAAACCCGTTTGGTTCCGTAACACGTCGTCGAAATGCACGGGCTTTAGGCACGCAAAACACGCATCGTAGCATACCCTCTCAGGAGATCTGTCCTCGGCTGCAACGATGAACGTCCATAGTGAGAGGTTGATGAGCAGCGCGCCCAGAGACACTGCGAATTTCATGGCGCCGCAGTTGGGCTGGTGAAAGAAACTGGGGAGAAGCAGGGGTTAATTGAGATATTTTTTATCAGATCGAACCAAATGATCTGATAACGGAGACTTCGGCATAAAGTCACGTGTAATAGCGGAAGTTTAAGAGTCCGGTGATCCGGTTTACTCCATAAAATTGGAGATGACTTGGCATTTGCATGAATTCAATATTCAGATTTAGGGTTGGTAACAAACTTGATCTAATCAGTTTACAAGAAAAGACATACGCTCCAGTATTATATACACAAATTATCCAAGCCTTAGTTTAGCCGGAGTATTCGGAGTAAACACAGCTAACAGCGTGCTCAATCTCAGCAACGTGAGCGTCGAAATTAAGACACTCCTTCTCGCTGTGTCCAGGGCGGGGGTTGCCAGTGGCAACCCAAACGTTCCAAGAACCATCAGGGCCGTCGGGACAGGCAGTAAAACCGTTAGCATCGGCAAATTTAAGGTTGCCAGCCTTGTCGATCTTCCAGCCCTTTGTCTCGAATTCCTCGGGAAGCTTGTTGTCGGTGACGGTGGCATATTGAAGAACACCTTGTCCTGCAACGCATTAGACACTATTCAAGTACGTGTAAGATGCAGCTAAAAACTTACCCATTCCGGAGCGATCAGTGTACGCGAGCTGCTGCTTCTTTCCGGTGTTGTAGAGGAACAATTCTCCCTCGCTCAGACGGAAGACAGCTGATCCGTCAGACTTGCCCGTGCAGGTAGCGTTCTGCTTATCCTTGGGAAGACCAAGCAAGAAGCCGTTCTCGGAGGCGCTGAAGTGCGCGAAGTTGATATGGCTGGCGGATCGCAGAGCGATGAGGCCGAAGGTCTTGGGGGCGGGAGAGTTGCCAGACTTGGCGGGACCAGTCTTTGTGCCCTCCGGGGCAGCAACGGCGAGAGCGCTGAGGAGAGAGGCTGTGAAGAGAGTCTTGAACTGCATTTTGATTGATGTTTGCTGTTTGGGTTGGAGTGAGAAAGTAGGTAAAGCGGTTGGTGGTGAGGACTTATATAACTGTGAATACGAGGTCCCAAGGGATCTTCAGTTGATCTTTTAACAAATGAGGAGTGCAACGGCAGTTATTGACATCATTTCAATGAAACGGTCTATCCCTTGCAAGTCACTATCCCCTTTAATGTCACCGTACCGTTACATCCAATTACAAACTGTCGGGTCTTTCGGAGTGTTTCACATAGAAATTATTCCGCCTCGTGGGAGGCAAGAAACTATCCTAAATGATAAAAAGATTTAGGTAACTTTGGCATAAATTTAATAGACCTTTAGATTAATTATTTTTGGCACCCTAATTTGTGGTCAGAAGTTTTCCTGCTCCCTGAGGCTAGCTGAAAAAAACATCGCCACTTCACTGCCTCCCCGATACGAGATCGAGGTATGGGGATGAACACATGATGGGGCTTTCATCTCGTAAAGAACGGCATATGTGCCGAGGATCGTCTGCAACGTGCCAGCAGAATATAATATCCCTGCATTGAACAACAGAACAAACCAGATGCTGCGATGGGCCTATAAATACCCTCTGACGTATGCCGAGATCTATGCAAGATCCACTGCGGCTAACGGAACGGGAACGGATGAAGGATCAATTGCCTATCGTCATCAGCCGAATTTCTAGCCAAGTGCATAGTGCTGTACATATTTGCGAGCTGGTAAAATGTTTCTAGAATGCATCTTAAGGGCGGTACCGCAGCGTCGCATGAGTTCATTTCATCGGCAAACTCTAATCCAAATGAGGCGCAGATCCGTTCACCGCGTCACACAGAGACTATCCACAGTTAAAAATAGAAACTATCATGCATTGTATTCACCGTTCCACGAAAGTTCTCTTCTTGTATCTTCACCGTTCAGCCTCAACAAACACCGACATTCTATCAACCTGACCGCTGATTCTTGGCGTATTCCTCAATAGTCTTCTCAAAATCCTCAGGTTCTCTTCCCAGAATCTCCTTCATCGTGTTCGTTACACCAGCTGTTTCTCCAGCGCGAATTGCGTCCCATGCTGTAGCCCACGTCCTCGCCTTTTCCTCTGTTCCGAAATATTCTTTGATCTGAGGGAGGTTGATATACTCGTCCACGCTGATTTCTTGGATCTTGAAGTCCTTGCCTGCAGTGCGCGATAGGACTTCAACGGTCTCTGCCAATGTCCATGACTTGGGACCGGTTAGAGTAACAATCTGGTTGGTGTATTTGATTGATGAGGGTGATTTCGCGTATGAAGCGATGAGATGTGCAGTCGCCTCTCCGAGTTCATCTCTCTTGACCCAGCTAACGCCAGGTCCACTTCCATCATGCGGAATGAGAATCTTGGACGGTGGGTTTTTCAGGTCGAGGAATGATGTGTAAATGGGGAATGACTCGCTGTAAAGACCCTCGCGAATGCTCGTCCACGTAATTTCATTGTTGGCGCTCGCCATCTTTCGTAGATGCGCCTCACTGTCGAGATGGGCCCCCATGACTTCAGCCTTGGTAGTGCTCTCATTAATCGAAGCAAAACCAAGCGACGAGTAGAAAATATGTTTTACTCCAGCTTTAGCCGCTGCATCAAGTGCTTTAGTGTGCACTTTCGTCCTGTATTCGTGGACATGGCTAGGATACGAGATCAAGAAGAGGACATCGATCCCCGCAAAGGCAGTCTCCAGCTCTTCAGCGCTAGACTCGTATGACGCCTGACGAACGGTAGTTCCATTATTAATGTATTTCTTGGGAACCTTTTCGGGATGTCGGTTGATGAGCGTGACTTGATCGTTGGGAACTTGAGATAGAAGATGAGTGTATGTGCTGGTGCCGAGGGCTCCAGAAGCGGGGAAGATTCCAATTTGCGTCATGTTCACCTCGTATTATATTCTGATGACGAAGAACTGAATTGATAGTGTTGGAATTATTGTTATGGTTGCATTGAAATGAAGAGTTGTTGTCACTTTATTTGGATATCATGGAAATCCGTGGAGTGCAATATGACTAATCGACATGCTCAATATGACGTGATGCCATCCACTCCGAGAACTCCATGGAGTTTCCTGTCGAATGCTACCCTACCCTATTGCCAAAATAGTTCTAGGCTTTCTTATCGGACCTCTTGAGCTTGATGTAGTTATACCATATCTCCAACTTGAAGTCTGCAAACTTTGTAACGAATTCCTCGACTGTGATGTTGATGAACTCTTCAAGAAATGCGTCGCCTCCATCCCAGTCTTGGCCTCTGGATCTTTTCAGGACGTCGACCCAGAACCAGCCTGAAGCCGAGACCACGTTGCTGATGGCGATCTGAGCATATTCCTTCAGAGCTTCATCTTTCTTGCTCTCATCGGTCTTGATTTTGTCTTGATAGACTTCCCAGGCTGGCTGCACAATTAGCTTCGACTCCGTAGACTCAATCTCCCATAACGCTGCGACAGCCTCATCCTTCAAAGCGGCCTGAACTTCTTTCGGGGCACGCTCGTGGCTCGGGAAAAGAGCCATCTACATCAGCTCAGGCAATGAGAGCTTCCCCTCACCGACCATACGCATCAATCCGGCTTGAAGAACTTGGGACCCTGGCTTGGAAGACGTAGACTCTCCTTCAGGTGCCTGACCTCCAATGGCAGCAATGAAGTATCCTCCACTTCGAGTCTCCTTGGCTCTAAGCGTGACTAGCTTGATCAGGTCTGTATGAGCTGCAGTGGCGAGTGCTTTGTGACGAGCGACTGCAAATTCAGCGGGTGAAGCCGTTGCATCGAGACTAACAGAAGGAATACTCTCGAGGTAGTTGAAAGACGACCAGGAGAAACCAATGTCAACTTGTGCTGTTGGGACGACCTGATGGTAGAATCCCAGCGGAACAAGACTTGGAACAATCTGAATCGTGCTGTCTTGGTTGGAAAAGTTATCTGAGACAGTCTTTGCCAAGGTTCCGAAGTCGTTGAACGGGGTATCTTCGAATATCAGAGAAGCAATGGCGCCATCTGGTAAAGTTGAGATGGCTTTCTTCACAGGTTCGATGCTTGAGAGCGTCAGCAAGGAAGTACAAAGTTCAGGTCGAGACTCACGAGTTGGCGCCTTGGGCAGATCCATAATCAACAACAATCAAATTGTCTCCTGCTGAAAGTCAGACACTGTGGAGTTAATCCTGGGATCTTGCTTATTGTCTGAAAAGCTGGGGATCAAATCAAGCCCAGCTTTCATAGCCGCATTCTGAATCTCAGAACGCTCATTGTAGTGCTTATCGCGCATAGCAATGCGGACAGAGTTCTGAGCTGAAGCCATGACGCAAATGAATGTAATAATACTGATACCTCTGGAGACTGGTCATTTTACAACAGAAGACAAGATATTGCCGCCCTTTATACTTATTCCAACACCTTCGGACTCGGACATCGCTGATGCGAAAAGTCACACGAATAAGCATTACGCATGCAACCCCGCTGCTTACCCTCCTTTTCATACAAATCATCCAATATAACACCCAAGATCTCAACTAGAAAGGCACCAAATTTTGAATCCTTCCGGAGGTTCGGCACTGATTGGCCGTCTCGCCATTCCGGAGCAGTCGAATCGAATTTTGGCTCTTGAGGAGTGAATGCAAGGCGTCCGAGAGTGGGTCGGAAGATTCCGAGTTCGATTCCCGGCGTAGCCGTGAGGGACAATATTGAAAGATTGACAAGCAGTCAATTTTGAAGGACTTGCGCATGGTCTTGTCCAGAGTCAATAATTTTCTTTTTTCCCTAGTGTAGTCTCCTTGCAATTTATAGCGTGTAAGAAGTAGCAAAAGCTTGACAGGCAAGGCAATGCTGAAGTCAAGCTGGCCGCGAACTCAGCGGCTGTTCTTGTTCTGTTGACCATGGCGTAAATTACAAGGCAACTTCATGATTATGAGTCTCATAAAGGAGAATTCTCGTTCTTCGACTTTGGAGCTAGGAAGGCTTCCTATTGCTATAGACGTGTCTTGGACTTGGTCTCGGCCTGTTAACGTGGCTCCCCTTTATTGCAGTGATTCATGACACTCCGATTTCCATTCCTTCATGTCTACTACTCATTTAATACACACGCCAGACACAGTCCCTGTAGAAGATACCAGTAAGCAGAGCACACAACAATAAAAGAGAGATCACACGAACCTCAGGGAATATTCAAGACTCCCGATTTACTGGGCAAGAACAGTCTTGATCGCAACATGCTTAACAGCCTTCTTCATCCCCTCAGTCTCGGACTCAGCCTCGGCATGACGAGGATAATCACAGTCGGAACCTTGGCCCTTGCAGCACTTGTCAAATCCGCGAAGATGCTCGGAGATAGAGCCTGCCATGCAGTCGATTCCAGTGAAGACACCATGGTAGTCATCGCAGCACTTGTGAGTTGCGCCCTTGTTGTGTTTTCCATCTGTGCCGAAGCACTTGCATGCTTCTCCAGTTGTGGAGAGCAAAGCGGTGATGGTGAAGAGGGCGAGCTTGGAGAATTGCATTTTGGCTGAAGAAGGGAGTTGGGTTTTTCGGGAAAAGGTGTTTGGGCTATTCTGTGATGTAGAGTAATGCTTTGCTTATTGAATTCTGACTGAAGCGTGCAAAGGGGGCTCTTTTATACTTGAGATTCTTAATACATATGTACTTTCGGACTCAAGGTCTGTCCAATGATCCAAGGGCTACACAACTACTTGCTGGCCATAAGATTAAACTTTAGGCTGCTAGCACGGGTGATTGGGACACGATATCTTTGTACACAAGATAAGCTTCTACCCAAAAGCTTCCACAATGGCCAATAAAGTCTTCTATTACAATCAAGCCCTTAGGGCTTTGCGATGATCTGAGAGCATATACCTTGTCCGTTAAACTCCTCGGGTTGAGTCGAGCGATGAGGGGTGGAGACAAGCTTTAGCCAAGGGCTTAACTGCACGCAGCATATGCAAGTGACTTCAGGCTATTTTGGTGCAGTCGATCCTTATCAAGAAGGTCTTATTGTATTGCGGCGTTAGTCTTACAATTACATCGCCCCGAAGAGCCATGCATACCGACGACCCGATGTCGCCGGTGATGGGTCGATCAGTGATTCAATTTGTGTGCTGACACTGCACTATATCTTTTTCCTTCATCAGATACTTTCTTGTTCACTTAAGCACCTAGATGCTATAGCGTTGCGAGAGCAAAATAAGACTTGGCGATACTTGGCGATAGATTTGATCAGGGGTACGCTTCAATGCGGCCCCAAATTGCTCGGAGCGAAAACGAGGTCCCTTCACGCCTTAGTCTCGCAGCTCAAATCCATCAAAGGCCGAGGCCCTTCATGATACACTTTACATGTAGCGTCTTTTCGGCGTTTTCTACATCAAGATACTCAACGGCGGATAAACGTGATTATCAGCAGTAGAGTTGAGGCATCAACCCGCATAACCATATTTCCAACCCCTGCAAGATTGGGGTCCAGACAGATTTCCACGTTCAGTAAATACCGAGGCTTCCATTTAAAGAAGGCGCCTGCATTTCTTCTCAGATCATAACTCAACTGCATAACTAGCTAGTAGCAGTTTACTTACAAGGGAGTCTTTAGAATCTCGATTGGCTCGGTAATTAGACCCTGACTCGGAGAAAGCAGGCTAATGCAACTTGAAAGAAGCATACAACGTAGCATCTTTGGCTTTTGGGGGCTGAGAATCAGGAACGACAAGAATCGGGTCAAATATACGAGGCAAAAGCATCATCACTGGGTATGCATGGCAATTTGTTGCTGTCTACGCCGCTTCCTTTCAAAGTGACATATTTTTCCTTTTCTCGGAACCTAACATAGTATCTCAAAGTGCCCAGATCCCTATTATGATTGGAGAGAAGCCATGTTACATCCCATTATCTGCGCAAACACTCTCAGGGCCATCGAGCATTAAATTCTTGCAGCTTAGAAACGGAGATACAAATGAACGTGTATATTGAACATTTATTTGTTCGTAAATACCAACAGTCAACTCGATCATCTCAATCCACTCCGATATTCATATTGAAAAATCTTCTGCGAGCGTTTCACGCCTCTTGAGTTGCATGCCAGAGCATAGCCGTCCTTCTCAAATCAGCCAAAACACCTGCCGCCCCCTGAACTCCCAAGTTAAAACCCGGCGCCTTATCCCCCATCCATCCTGAGAGATGCCAACCGATAGGTAGCCACGCCAGAGGACGGATCCAGTCATAGTACCACTGCACCGCCTTCTCAGCTTCTTCTCGCGTGATCTCCCCCTTCTCAACATGGTTCTTGGTAAAGAAAATCTGGGCTTCACGCATAAGACGAGCAAAATCGCAGATGATGCCTAAGAACCAGGCCCGATGTGCCACTCTGTACATGTTTGCTACACGTCCACCTGTGCCGTTGAAGAGCCATCCCAGACCACATTTCATCAGGACACCTTTCTCTGTGAGGAATGCGATGTTCTCAAGGAGCTGGAACGTCGCAAAGAGAGAACATTGGATAAAAGAGATGATGTAGAGTACAGGGTCCATACTCTTTGAGTCTCTAATCAGCTTCCTGGCACGGACGTAGATAGGGAGTAGACCGAAGAGTCTTAGTGTCAACCTGGCATTGGCAACGACAGAGCCCAGTCTGGCAAAGGGAGATGACTCTGCTTCGGCAGCTACAGGCAGGGCGTTGAAGGCAGTTTCTGGTCTGACAAGTGAAAGTGCTTTGGACTTGAGACTGTAGGCTTTGGAGTCGAAGTAGGCCAAGAGGTAGAGGCCATAGTTGAAGGTAGTGAGCACAGAACCAAGATCTTTGGTAGGTTTCATAAGTCTAAGAGAGTCAGAGCTTGATCGACTTGGCTCTCTGGTTTTGACTTACTCGTTCAACCTGAAGAACAGACGGTCTGGCGCACTAAGCGCAACCTTTGACTGGACAGGCATTGTATCTGGGATGGTCTTGGATGATTGTGTAATAATTGGAGTTTCACGAGGAGTGATCTGTTGCTCGTAGTCTGGGATAGTTGGCTCTTGTATGTGAGAATACTCAAGTTCGTCAACTGCTTCTTGGTAAGACATAACGACGTGGTGGAACTTTGTACTTATGGCTGTCACAGTCCCAACGCGCTTGCGATCATATATACCATGATTCTACTAGCGTGAGCCTAGTCTCCTAGGAGTCTTTGAGACGCACTGAAGGAGTTAGTTCCGCGTTTGCAGTTTCGCGGCCGGACAAGCTTCGCCGCAGTTGGCGAAAGCTGGAGAATAATACAGAAGCGAAAGCACGATTAGAGCAAAAGCAACAATTCATTTCATGCCCCCGAGATCCTTTTCTTTCCGGAAAAGGAATCTATTCATCTTCCAGAGTTAGCTTTGCGAAGATGAAGCCTTCGTGACATTCTCCTTTCACTTTACCTTCGGTAATGAAGAATGTGATGGCAGACCTCGACAACTCTATCAATCATGTTATTTTGGATGTAGATATTCAAAGCTCGAAGCTGAAGCTATCAAATTACGCATGAAGCATGGGAGCTAAGTGAATTGAGTTCGAACCCCAGCGCTTACGAATGTCAGCCAGCCTCGAGCTCCAAGCTCTTAGCCTGGCAGCTGGAATGGGATTCACACCACTTTACGGCAAGGTTTCCGAGCAAGCTTAGGGACACATTTTGACAGTTTTGGCTGGTATCTTCAAGGGTAGGACAAAGCTTCAGCTTCTTGGCAGAACTTGTTCAGACGATTGACCTGCCATGAGGCACTGGGCACATTCCTCGGTAGCACGAGCTGAAAACACATGCCAATACTATCGGCCGCAGCATGAGTTGACGCTTTCAGTCAATTCCGCTGAGTGACCCCATTTCTACTATCTTTGATGGGCTTGGAGCTGGGCCTTCGTCAAGCTCTCGCGGGACGTTTGGCACATGGCAACTGTCAAGCTTCTCCCTGATCGCCCAGACAAAGCTCCTGCAAAGCTGCTGAGCTCATGGGACTTGGAATTATACAAAGCTCATACCAAGATTACTATACAATTCCCACTCCTCTTTCTTTCAGATCTTTGCAAACTTATCGAGTTCTGTGAAACTCCAATTTACTCAAATCACTTCACATCAACTCAGACAATTCAACACCATGCCTACATCCATCCCCTACGACTCAAGCCTCACTCTCATGAGTGTAGTAAACCAAGATGCCCTCAAAAGCGTCGAAGCAATCGCCGCACTCCAAGCTCCTGTCGACGCCGCCCAAGATGCTCTCAACTCCCTCATCTCATCAAAGCGCAGTCTCACCATGACAAAAACCGAGCTCAAAAACCTCGGCGTCGGGACTGACGCTCTCGACGAGGAGCTCAAGAAGTTAAACGTCGATGTTGAAGCGTCAGCTGGTGCGTACGCCACTGCTAAGATGGCAGCTGAACCTCAAATCACCGCTATAAGAAAGGACATCCATTCTGTTCACAAGCAGATTGAGAGTCCTGTTGATTATATGCGCAGTGAGATTAGGAACATGGCGCTGGCGAATGATACGATGAACATGGATGTTCAGTATTTTTCTTTTGATTCGAATTCGCAGAATTCTGCTACGTATAGCGCTCAGATTGCGTCATATGTTTCTGGGGCTGTTAGTAGTGTTTTTGGGGCGAAGCAGTCGATGAAGATTGGAAACGCGGCTTCTCGACAAGTCAGTCGTCAGGTCAGTTCTCACAGTATCGAGGGCACTCTCGTTCTGTCTGTGAGCTGCACACACAAGAATGCTTCGATTGTAGCGCCATTTGTGCTACATGTCGATAAGGCTATCAAAGTCTGGAACCACCTCTTCCCTGGGAGCAAGCTGGATCCGACCAGTGGCACAAGCATGATGGAGTGTGCCATGAACGAGAGCCAGGAAGACAAAGAAAAGTTCTCCATCATTTCAGGCGTCACTTATGGATCGAGCTTCGTTGGAATGGTTCACGTGCTCAATACGACGACTTCGTCTGCTTCAGATTCTATGGAGGCTGCCGCCTCGCAGATGCAGCAGACGATGAATGTCGGTGCTTGGTTCGCCAAGGCAGAAGGCAAAGTCGGCGTTGACTCCAACTTCGCCAGCAACGTGAAGAATCTTCTGAGCCAGCAGAACATCCAGTCTCACGTTACAGTCCTGACCATGGGCGTTATTCCATCCATGGTAGCCCACGAAGTCGCAACCGCCGTCAGCAAATTCAACGATTTTGACCCCCAATCCAACATGGCGGCTGTTGCTGCTATGCAAAACGCAGTGTCTTCTGACCAAGCCTCCGTCCAGTCCATGGCTGAAGCATCCCGAACAACTGGCCAGGCATCTGAAATGCAGAGCAAGAAGATCGAGGCTTCTCTGAGTACTCTGGCAACTATTGACGGAGAAAAGAATAAGATTCTTGATGTTAATTCTATGATGACAGCTTTGGATGATTACTTAAGGAAGGCTGCGGATGGGAATTCTGGTATTCCCATCAACTACTATCTTAAGGACATTGATAAGAAGATGCTGGCGCAAATGTGGGCTGCTAAGTACTATCCTGGCGAATTCATGTCTATCAAGTATGATGATAGCGAGAATGGAGGATCTGCTGAGGAGGACCCCAAGGCAAAGCTGTGAGCGGTGGTTTAGGTGTTTTTCCGGTTATTCGTCTCAATTCCAACTTCTTAGTTTCTTTTCATCAGTCACCAAGTTTAACTCTACATCTTATGCGTTGACTACAATCTGAAACTCAAAGCCCATGACGGTATGTGATGTTTCTCGCCCAGTCAGGTCGGCATGGTTTGAGTTTCGAAAGAACTGTTCAAGACCAGGCTGACAAGGCTTGCACCCAGCAAACACGTTAGAATGTATAACGCTATTCAGAAGCTATGATATAAAAACGGGAAAACGGCAACAATGGCTTGGATCACTTCAGCTGAGTGCCGAATCCGGACGCAGTAAGCCACGTTTCTATCAGCCTCGACTATATAATCAGCCACATAGAGTATGATTTTTACTTATAAACCCAATTCTTAGCAGCTATTGTACGTTGTCACTTAGTATCACAATCCAGCTCATTTTCGTCCATACGCAGAACTTTACAACTGCTCAGCCTCATAAACAACGATTTCACATACGTCAGGAGCTTACCATTCCTTTCCATTACCTTTTTGGCTTTCGGCTGCTTAGTTGAATATGGGTTTCTCTAGTGTTGCCACTGTTGACATCCAAAACAGCGCCGAGTCTCGCAATCACTGGCATGCCTTCTCGAGCAAACTGCCCATAAGCGATCCGTTCCACATAACTCAAACTCCCCGTGCGCTTGGTATCATCCCCGGGTTTCCTTTTTAAACTCACTTACCCAGTACCGGTTGGTGAGGTATGCTCGGCTTGCAAGAAGACTTACAACCTTCAACCTGAGTGCGGAAAAGAGCTAGCCAAACAGCGTGCTAAGTTCATCCTAAACCTACACAGTTCACATCCAGGTAAGTTCCACTCCAAGCTCATCAATCATGCTGTGAGACTACAGACAAAGTTAGGTGATGGTCTGTATCCTTGACTTTCTGGTATCATCTCATACATACTCCTTTTTTTTCAGCTGGTTTATATCACATTCCTAATTTTTTAATTATCCGCGTCATATCAGCCGAGTCTTGTTGTTCAGTCTCGGAACATGACTGCAAACGTCAACACATGCTGCAGAGTATGCAAGTCAAACCACCATTACCACTTGGGCTTAGACTCCTGAGATCACTCCGAACGCTCGCGGACTCACAGAAGTAACGAAGGGCTCATCTAACGAGTCTTATCTGCTTTGCTTAGAAATCCTGCCTTTGCTCATGAGATATAATAGACGTACACCAGCAACCAAACTTGGATCTCATTGACTTGATTCAGACCAAGCTTATACTTTGCTAGCAACAACTTCACTATTACCAATATGGAGAAGAAGATGGAACTTGAATTCAATCATCGAACTCACAATTACGTGGCCAATGAATATGAACCCAAAGACTTTGTTGGTCGTAAAACTCGCTCGTACAAAGGTTTATGGCGCATGATTCACACGCCAAACTTCGGGACTATTGTGTGGCAATATAATCCCCCAGAGATTGAAAAGCCGTATCGTATCTTTGCCCCTTCTCCCCTCAGTCAAGGCACCCACTCCCTACCTACCTACATCAAGATCGAAGCCGACAATGAGGACCACCGTAGTCTATTCAACGACTTAATCCCGAATTCCTTTTATGTCCCGTTGTTTGCTCTCATTGCCATGGGGCGCGAACAGAACCTCAAATTTATGGATCAACTAGATGAAGTGTAAGTACCGGTTTTGTGTTTTTTCCATGTTCTTTTTTGGTTCAAAACTGATTGCTTGTGTTGGTTAGGTCCAAGATTGCCGTGTGGCAGAAGTGGGAACCTGAGTTCTTGAGCCGCACAAACGATTAGGCACCCCAGTTCTCGGGCGAGCTACCAATAATTCTTGCAATAAAAGAGGATGGGAGCCTTGTCAAGGTTAAACTGTCAAAGGAGTGGAAGGGCTGGCACGATATCCTTCCTCAAATGGGCATCCTCGACACTGCAGCTAAACATGGAGGGAAACCCGTGCGCCATCTGAATATTACGCTTCAGAAGCCGATACTTATCAGACCATTGACAACCCGCCATGAGGATCCCATACGTAAAAGGTTTTCTGTGTCTCCAGAGAAGTTCTTTCAGCATCTCATCGAGACTATTCACAAAACCTCAGACCCAGATGCCTCGGGCTCGGCTCTCAAACCTGGTTATCAATGGGAACTTCAGATCTATTCACCTGACAAGGCTCAAGGTTACATCAAGGTAGGCGTGAATATACATCTCGAACAAGTAGCGACTAACATAGCGTGCCACTTGCAGACTTCGCACGATCCTTTTTAACCTCTATGAGACTCATATTCACCAGAGCGATTGGAACAAGTACATGAGCTCCTTGGAGAAAAAGGGGTCACCTATCCGCCCCTTTCCACGTATAACGAAGGAACTTCACAATCTCTCAGAGAAGATCATGCTCAAAGTCGGCCGCAGCGACATCGTTCTTCAGGCCTCCATCAACAAGGAGCTCGGCAAAAGTTATAGCGCAGAAGAAGAGGACTTGGAAAACTTCGCCAAGAGCTATTCAACATACGTGCCTCGCAACAAGCTCACTGCAACGGCCAAAGCCCAGGCTGAATTGAAAATGGAGAAGAGGAAGAAAGGCGTCAGTGCTTTGAACAAGGTATATGAGTTAGGAGGTGGAACAGCATATTTGTGGAATGATCTTGATGTCAATAAGATCCAACGAGCTGCTGGGAAACGGCCTGATGAGGCCGGTCAGAAGGAAATCATGGGAGGTGTTTCAGCCACAGAGGTGAGTCGATACAGCTGTTCCTTATCTCTTCATGTCTAAACACTTACATGGATCTAGATTGGAAATGCCATGGGTTGGGGCAGCAAGCGCTTAAGGTCTGGCGTTTGGCCTGCAGAGGTGAGTCTTTTACTCCAGCCCAGGCCCTTAGGTAACGCCGATGTTGATCTTCCACCCCAGTGGCTTCATCTTTCAGCCTTTTCCTGGGGAGGTCTTACCAGTGATGATGATCCAGAAGGTTTCACCACAAGCCAGAACTTCGAAAATCTGGTCTTTGGAACGTCCGAGACCAACTCTCTCATGACTAGGTGGGTCACAGTAGATTCCCTGAGGATACATGACTGACAAAGAGTATAGATACGAAACAGCATGGCAGAGATTCTTCCTGGCTGAGAAAGAGCTCGCTGGTACTGAACAAGGCATCACCGGCACTCTCGATATATGCTGTAATGACTTTTCTCAGCCTATTCTTTGGGACATGTTCACAAAGGACGAAAACTTCTCGACTGGTAATTTCACATTCAAGGAGGAGGAACTGGAAGTCATGAGGAAGAACCCCCTCGGCGCGAAGCGGTACCTCGCATTAAATCCCAAGGAACTGACAGATGACATGATTAGGGAGCAGATGCTCATACTTGCGCATGACTTTCCTTTCATTGTGTACTCGATCCAGTACGATCTACAAGCTAATTTTCGCTCTCGTATCTTTTCATTGGATAAGATGGAGTGTTTTGTACCTTTTTTCCTTTCCGTCGGCCCTTTTACCATCGTGCTGATGCGATTCTGGATGATTTGGTTTTCAAGACGCTGTATGGTAAAGCGAAGGATGAACTCGAGGTTTTTAAGCCAAAGCTAGCTTGGGGCAACCACTGGATTTCCGGTATCTTTGGAGTGGGACTTTTATGCACTGAGTAATTAAATTATTATGTAAAGAGGCCTAATCGACCAGGCCAAGCTGTCATTGGTCTTATCAAGCAATGATTGTTCAGGTAGGAGAAACATTAGGATACCGAACTCCGGTGTCGGACCTCGCGAGATAAGCTATCCCTTCTACGCCCTTTCCAATGTCATGACATTAGCTCGCAGCCATCTTGACAAGACAACATAGTGAACATTTAGATACCGACCGACGTTCCGACCGAGATCCGATAACATGAAATATTATAAGAGAATCAGTCATCTCCTTAAGCAACGAAGAGAATCCTGGTAGCACATCAGCAGTAACCTTCAACATGGCATCCAACAACTTCATCCTCACAGCAGAAGCTCACTCTAAAGCCCTCCCAGACTTCCACTTCTCAACTCAAGCCGTCCACGCAGATGATTTTGTCAGTCCTCACCGGGCCATCGCCCCGGCTCTTCACTCCGCTGTGAACTACCGCTATGCCCGCAACCCTGATGATCTCGTTGAGATGGAAAACGACGATGTACTAGCCTCCTCACCCGTACTCAAACAACACTAACATTGATAGCCAAATGCCCCATTCGACTCGCATGTCTACTCTCGCTACACAGCCCCCAACTACAGCAGACTAGAAATCGTCCTCAAAACGCTCTTCAAAAGCCCTGTTGTATCTTACTCCTCAGGCGTCGCAGCTTTTCACGCAATGCTCATCGCGATAAATCCAAAGAAAATATTTATTTCTGAGGGTTACCATGGTGTTCACGCTGTGATCGACATCATGACCAAACTCAACGGTTTGGAGAAGTTTTCTCTTGATGATATTGATCAAGCGGGGCCAGGGGATATGATTCATATCGAAACACCACTGAACCCAACAGGCGAAGCTCGAAATCTTTCGTGTTTCAGTGAGAAAGCGAAAGAGAGCGGTGCGTTGCTTACGGTTGATGCTACGCTGGCGCCGCCGCCTTTGCAGGACCCTATTCAGTTTGGTGCGGATTTGGTTATGCATAGTGGGACGAAGTATATCGGTGGACACTCTGATATGCTATGTGGTATCGTTATTGTTTCTCCGCAGCAGGTTAAATCAGGTCTAGAGAAGACGTTGAGGGACGAAAGGATGGTGTTGGGGAATGTCATGGGGAGTTTGGAGGGTTGGCTGGGTATTCGATCGCTGCGGACTCTCCACCTACGAGTGATGCGTCAGTCCCAAACTGCCGAAGCACTGGTATCTTGGCTCGACAGTGGCCTTTCAGGCTCATCCTCCATCATCGGGCGTATAGTCCACAAGATCGCACATTCATCCATCCAACAAGATGCGGAATGGCTGAAAGGACAAATGCCAGGTGGTCACAGCCCCGTGTTCAGCCTGTGGCTGAAGAAACCAGAGCATGCGAAGCGACTTCCCAGTAAGCTGTTTATCTTTCAGCATGCTACGAGCTTGGGCGGTGTTGAGAGTTTATGTGAGTGGCGCGCTATGTCGAGCCGTGGGGAGGATCAGAGGATGTTGAGAATTAGCACTGGTGTTGAGGACTTGGAGGATCTAAAGAGGGATCTTACTCAAGCTTTTGAGGCTTTATTGGCAGAGTTTCCATAAATTATGAGATAATTGTTGCCAAACACTTGGAGTTTATGGTAAAGAGTTGTGAGGCCGTGTTTCTATAAGTAGTCTTGTTTATTTCAGTTGAAAAGATATGAGATATAGTCCACCAATTCCAGAGCACTATATACTCTTTCTTTCCCTCGGGAAGCAAGAAGATGCCAGACATTATATCAGTGTGCCAAATACAGTAGTCCAAGGGCGTCTTAAACTTATGTTGAACTTGGCTGAGTCTTCTTGTCTATCAGGGTCGAGGTCTTGAGCATTCTTGCTCCTCCCCTCGTTTCCTCCATCATGTCCTGAACTATCAGCATCTCCATGTTTCCATTCCTTCAGGGGCATGCCAGTGTTTGCAAATGATTGTGCTACTTATCTTGACGAGACCAACAGTACGCATAGCTAGGCCATCAGCTTGCCAGGTCATCCAGTACGAAGTTAAAAACCGACCTCTTTATACAGTGCTCTCACGAAAACCCCCTTTTCCAATAACCTACTACAAGCACTTCTCTGTTCCTGCGTGGGTTTCTCAGACATGAAGCTCTCTCGCTACCCAGCCCGAGGAAGCAAACTCTCAACATCAAAGACCTCTCCCTCTCAGAATCCTCAAACACCATCATGCCGATATCAACTGTTCAATACCGATCAAAACCCGTCGCATCTCGCGTCTAATAAGGTTCTCTTCGTTAAGCATATCTTGATCCAATCTTCCCCCGAAGCATCCGTTTGGCTGGATCTATCCGGGTCATCCGAAGGCACCAAAAGATGGTTCCCACACACCCAGCAGAGTTTATTTGAACCTCAAAATAGTAGATTTTACACTGTATATACTGTTGAAATCAATTTCCAGATCTGCAAGTCAAGAATACTGTGTCGACAGGAGAGTTATTGTTGCGGTTTGGCTGTCTGAAGCAATGAGCAGTTGAGGTGTGGCATTCGAGTTGTCGTGATACTATCCCTTTGACTGTCGTAAGCCTCCACTTCCGTACCTAGCAGCGGGGTTAGCCAATAAAAATGCATTAAATCAAAGGTACATTTATCCCCACCTAACTTTGGTTGTGCCAAAGGTCCCAGCAATTGCCAAGTCTACATAAAGCTACATTACATTCTTGACACCTATATCGTGACTGCGGCGCCCTTCGACTGTTACCGCTAATCGCATACAATGCTGCCCTTGATCTTCGAGACCGACGCTGACCTAGCCGGAGGCCTTGGCAGGCGAGGCATTCAGATTTTCCTTTGCG